>JAKCPI010030040.1:0-23325 GCA_023213315.1 Euborellia annulipes | reverse complement strand
GCACTCCGCTGGAATGCACAACTGTTCGCATTGACTCCTGTTTGGCTACTGCCGGCCTCGGTCGCAGCTATCCGAAAGCTTCTGGCAGCGCCGCACAGCAGTGACAATGGGTCCCGACTGCTGGGCAGCTTCTGCCGAGATCGGAATGCTACCTTAAGGCGGCCAGTGTTTATTGGAGTTGTATCAAAACATATGGCCTGGATTTTATCCACTCCTCCCCATTGTTCAATCGCCGAAAATACAGCTTTTGCCTGAGTAATTCCCATACTATTTTCAAGCTGAGGAACTCCTATTGACCGTTCTTCATCCCCACAAGTAATTTTCCAAACCCTAGTGGAGCGTTTGATTCTACTCAATTTTTTTTTTTTTACCTTCTTCGTGCACATCTCATCCAGTCAGTGGGATGGATTTTATGAGGCAGTAATCTTCATTTTAAAAGCACTTAGGCTACACCAAATTGGCCCGTTGTGCCTGTGGGGGTGAGATCTTCTCTCACCTACCCTAAGAGAAGACTTTGGCAAATGTTTGAATTATTTTGCGGCAAGATGGATTCGAACACGAGTATTTTCTTTATAGCTCGGAGTAACGCCTAGAATCGCTGTGGAGTTAAGAATTATAAATTCAAGGGAGAAAGGTGATATAAATGGACTGTATCAATTTGGAAAAAATAAAAATAAAAACTATCACATTACCGATTCCAGTTTATTATCTGCCTTCTTGAGGTTGATGAAAAATATATACATATAAAAGTTTCGCTATTTCGCGATCTCGTTTTCTAGAGGAACTTGGACTGCTGGACTTTGGCTTGTTGATGTAAAGGTCTAATTTGTGTTTTTAAATGAGTTGACGTTGAATTACAATAGGTAAATGATGTAGTGCAGTGCTTGCATTCAACTTTTAAAACATTTCCTTCCTTAAATTTGGTGAAATGTGTCCACACAGCACTGGGAGCCATCCTGGGACGTAAAGCGTAGAAGTAGATGGCTTATGGCGTGACGAGATAAAACTTTCGAAAATCGGCCGTCAAAAATCGATTTTTTCAAAATACTGAATCGATTTCGATTTTAATCGAAAATCGACGTTCAAAATCGATTCGACCAACTCTAATCCGGTAGCAAAACAGAAATCAGGATTTATTTAGGAAAGCACGGGTCATCAAAAGTGGATTAATCAGGGCAAACGTGGTACAGAGGATCAGAAGGCAATATTCAAGGCTAAAGTCGTCAAAGAGTAAAGTAAAAAAGCACTTGGTCATACGCGTTTAGCAGCAAGACATGAACGGTGACACGTAGTAAACAGTAAGTCGCCTAAGCATAGAATGGTCAGTGTCTCCTTGATGTAGGTAGCCAAGGTCCCGTCATGCATTTCAGTCGATTGCACAAGTCAAGTCGCCCCGTTGTCATCAATTTCCTTCGCGCGTAATTCAACAATCGCCTTTGCATTCTTTCCACTTCTTCCTCTTGTTTTAATACCCAACTCTCCATTTCATATGACATTATTGAATAGACGAGAGATTCAAAGAGTTTCACTCCTATTAGTCATTTCAGTTTTTGCTTGGAACATATATATATATATTTTTTTACTTCCTGTTCTACTTATTTATACATGTAAACATATATATTTCTTTATTTGGATACTAGTATATACCATCTTCTAAGTAGAAAGTGTGAGTTTGTATGTATGTAGGGGCTAAGCTCAGAATTTATTATTGTCTTCCAAAGCCTTGAGAGGAGGGGGCAAATGCCCCCTGCCCCTCCTCAAATAACGTCCCTGACTCCTATTCCTCTAACGAACCAATAGTTTTGACGTTCCTACATCCTCTAATTTAACCTAAAGGAAAGGACCAAAAGCAATTAAATATATTCTTTCAACCCGGTATCATTTTAACTTAGAAACTACTTGATGGATTTTTATGGGTCTTTTTTTAATTTGTGAAAATTTTTTGGAAAACTCATTTACAGTAAAAAATTTTATTAAAATTGCATCCTTCCGGAGGCTAAGCGTGACGTCACTTGGTCCGAGAAACGATTGAGTGATCCAAGTCCTAATCTTTGAATTAATTTTCACTTAATTTAAATAACTTTCCATGTAAGGTAATTATAAGATGATATTTGTTTCTTTTTTGTTCATTTTTTTTCTTAAATGCGCTAAAAACTTTTGTAGTACGTACTTAAATATGAATTTTCTTATTTAATGAATTTCATAAAGAAAGTTGAACAATTAATTTCTTCCTCCTAACCTAGATTAAAAAGTTGGCCAAAGTAGAAGGAGGGTGGATGGATGTGTACACAAAAAATACCTTTATATATTATTTAATGAATAAATTAAATTGACCTAAAAGAGAGTCAAGACTTTGAAAAAAGTGTGACCTGGTTAAAAAAGAAAGAAAAAAAAAAAAAAAAAGAATCAACAAAGAGATCAAAAAGTAGAGAGTAATAAAAAAATTATGATATTTAGAGTAGGGCATTTCAATAGGGAATTTCAAAGGGCCATTAAAGTTTAATCAAACCAACGACGGTTTAAAGATTTAAGAGAAAGTGCACAAGCACTAAACTGATAGGGGAAATAAGTGCGCGACACTGTGTGTCTGTCTGTTAATAATATATCTCAAGAACATTGAGTTACGAGGTTGAAATTTTATATTTAAGTTAGGTACATCGTGCATAATGTGGGGCCTTGAAGACTACAAATTAAAAATATTTTTGTACCAATTGCACTTCTTATACAGGGTGGTCCATATCAAAGTTATGTTTTTTTAAATGGAACGCCCTGTATATTATTGCATATTTGGATTCTACGGCCAATTTTAGTATGACTTTATGTCATGCTATGTATTCCAAACCAAACCGTTTAGCCACAAATCGGGTTTTTGTGAAAAAACTGCTGTCTGAAATTAATTGAATATCGCGCGAACCATAAAACTTAGGGGACTGTTCTTTTGTGATGTTACTAACCATGAAATGTAGTAATATATGCAAGATATTATTAGGAGAATTTTTAATTATAGACCACATTTTTGTATTAAATATTTATTTTAAAATCTATAAATACTTTACAGCTAATTCTGCAGCCGTTATCAAGTACTGTACACTTGCTCCGACTCAAGTGAACTAACTGTCATGTCCGCTACTTGCCTTTTTTATATACAGCGACGTCAGCGCCATCTGTCGGCATTTCTGTGAAGTTAGATTTAAATTTTCCCGCTATTTTCACTTATTTCCATGAAGTTAGTCACAATTATCAAAGCAAGTGTTTACATTAAAAGCATGATGTTACAATAAGTTTCCTGAGTTGATTTTTACATAGATGTTATTAAAATATTATTATTAAATCATTCCAAAATTACACACATATATATACATACTTGCACAGTACTTGATAACGGCTGCAGAATAAGCAATTGAAACGTTGTACAGTATTTATATATTTTTAACAAATATTTAAACTATAATTAAAAATTCTCCTAATAATAATATTTCAAACCACAAAAGCTTTAATAAACATAGGCAAGATTTATAAGCAGGAATTATTCTTGTGTATAATGCTGTCTATATCTATCTTTGGTAGTTTTCTTTTTATTCTAAAATATCTGATAACGAAAAAAAAAAAAATTATTATAGACAAAACAATTTTAAAAAATCTGGTGTGACAAGCACAGAACACAACTTTCGAATACCGAATGTGGGAGATAGTTGCGTGCTGTGCTACCAGACACACCAGATTTTTTTATTTGATGAGTTTTTTTTTTTTTTTATCTTTGCAGGCTTGTTGATGTCCACATCTAATTAATTAGTTGTATTTTATTTCACAAAGCATAGTATAATTTTTCCGGTGCCGTTTTTTTATAGAGCGTTTTTAAATTAGAGACGAGGTATTTTTTCTGAGAGTGCTTTTCAATATGTACTAAAAAGGTGTTTGACCTGTCTTTAGACTTTTTAATCAAAAAAAAAAAAAAAATAATAATAATAATACTTTTTATTTATTTATTTTATTCTCTAAAGTTGGAGTTTTTTTTTAACTCTAGTGGAAGTAAAGTTTTAATTAAATTTTTTTTTTTTTTTGTGAAATTGTTCCTTCTGTATTTTTACTTTCTCTTGCCTATATATATTTATGTTATTCATTTTTGATGGAAATACATGTTGTGAGTTCCCCAGGGTAAAAAACCTGGCCTCTCTGTCTGTGTGTTCAATTTAACCCTCCGTCGAGCGCACCGCACCCGGCCTGAGAGGCCACCCACATATTTTAGCTCTAACTATATTATTTCTAATGCTAAATACTTCTCAGGTACTCTTCACTAGGATCTATAGGAAGGAATTATACCAAATTGAATACAAAAGAACGAAGTATGTCTTTGTGGCTGGAAGTATTTAGAAAGGCGGAGTTGAAGAAATTACAAGACATATGCAGCCAAAATTATTTCTTTTATTATGCCGTTCCAGGCTGACGTTTTGGTCACTGGTCTAGGTCTTCAGAGGGCCGGAAGTGTTAATTTTCATTGATTATCGCCTCCAGCTCTGAAGATGGCCTAGACCAGTGACCAAAACGTCAGCCTGGAACGGCATAATAAAAGAAACAATTTTGGCTGCAATTTTTTTGACTCCGCCTTACAAAACAACGTGTTTATTAATCATTACCAACTATAAACTAAAATAAACAAAATTGACATTATTTTACAAAAGGTTTTTAATAATAGTCTCACTGTTCACGCTGAGGCTCATAAATCCCTCCCCCCCCCCGAAAATCTAGTTTGGTACAGTGCATTTACGTAAGCAGTGCAAGGGCCGAGGCGGGCTCTGTGATAGGCCCCTAAAGTTAGGCGAGTAAACGAAGGGATAGAGCGCTGCGCCTCCTTTCAGAAGAGAAGAAGAAAAAAAATCTCTTGCTGGCCTCTGAGGTCGACTGCGCCCAACGGATGGTTAAAGCAAGAAAAAAATGAACTACCAATTCTCTTCTACAGGTATTACCATGGTCAATGCTCTGCCGAATTAAAATCAATTATCCCACCCAATGCAACATATTCACGGAACACAAGAGAGGCATCTTCCCAGCATCCCTATGCTGTTCAGATCACGACTAACAGAACAAATCAATTTCATTCTTCCTTTGTCCCGTGATTGGAACAAGCTCCCTGCGTCTATCTTCCCCAAAACCTACAATCTTCAGACTTTCAAGTCTAAACTCAACAGGCATCTTCTCAGTTCCCGCAGTTGAGTTTCCCCTTTATGCTTCTCCTTTTGTTTTTATTTTCTTCCTGGCTGCATGTGACTATTGGTCATTATAGATCAGTGGTTCCCAACCTTTTTTGACCCATCGCCCCTTTCTGGAGGTTGACTAACACCTATCGCCCCCCCCCCCCTTTACATTTTCATTGTATACCTAATTTTAATTTGAAGTAAAGTGTAAATAATAAAGCTGTTTTATTATTTTAAACAATTTTATTACCCTAGGCCTATATACAGGGCAGCAGACAGACTTGACAGACCCCGGAGCTACTTAGTAATACTTAGTAATACCCCCCCCAAAAAAAAAAAAAAAAAAGTTTTTTTTTTTAGTAGGCTATATAAAAGGCTATTGTGGCCTTCATGCCAACAATTTTTTACACAGTTTTTGACACAACTTTTGAAATAGTTATTCATAGCTTACAATATTTATTTAAACAAAGTTATATAAAATTTTTTCAAAATTTCCTAAACAAAGAGTTACAAAGTTTTAATTTATCGAGGCCAGATCTGGACAGAGGATTTCCGGGGGAATCTGGGGATATGGAAAATTTTTTGAAAATTTGCCACTGAAATCTGCATTTTTAGCTATCCTGAGCCGTGAAAAAGGCTAAACTTGATTTGAGCTTAAAGGGCCCGGGCCCTGAAGAAAAAAATTTCAAGAAAATGATTTTTTTTAATTGAAATTTTAAGATTCGAGCTTAAAGAGCCCGAAGGCTCCCATGAAAAAAATTTCAAAAAAATGATTTTTTTTAATTGAAATTTAGAATTTGAGTTAAAAGTGACGTTTCAATTCTAGATTGGAATTATCTTCAGACTATTTTATTTTTATGATAATATTTTGTCTTCTTCTATCCTGACCATCCTGTAAATAGATTTTTCTCTTTGATTTTTATTTTTTTAAATTTTAGTAAATAATTTTTCTCCCTTTGAATACTCATCGCCCCCCGCTTATTTATCGCCCCCCTGAAAACCCAAATCGCCCCCTTGGGGGCGATCGCCCCAGGTTGGGAACCACTGTTATAGATCTTCGGACCTTATGCACCATTCCAAAAAAAAAAAAAAAAAAAAAAAATAAGGCAGTATCGTCAGCAAATTGGCCTATCTGTGAATATTTAGATTTATTAATGTCAGCAGTGTATATCAATTATTAGTTAATTTTTTTTTTATTTTCTAGAGATCTCCGTAATTGACGCATATGTCCCTTGTATTCTTGAAATAAATTTGTGTTGCAAAGCCCAATCACTCGGTTGATCTAATTAACATTTCTCAGGAGTAACTAAATCATAAAGTTTCTGCTGTAAATTTGGAGTTAGAGCATGTTAATCTACCTGTAGACTATCATCACCAGCATTTTAATTTCTCAAAGTCATTAATAAATTCATATTCGTATTCTTAAATATTGGAATGATGACGTCACTCAATTCAAACGCAGACAAGAAGAAATGAATAACTCCAGGACAGATGGAAACAAAAGATTCTGACCTAATTTAAGAAGAAGAAAAAAAGGTGACCTAAATATTTATCCATCTGTGAGATGAGAAATAATAAAAAAAAGGACATCCCTTAACGGTGCGAAGGCTTTTCTTAGAACAGGCTATTAATCTTCTAATTTCTAGATATCTCTCAGACTATGAAGAAATATTTTTGTAATTATTTTTACATAATTTATATTGTGATGACAATAAGGTTAAAGAGAGTATTGAACTTCCCGGTGCTTTATTTCAATTGAATAGTTTATCAATCAACCTTTAAAAATTATTATAAAAAAATGAAGAAGAAAAAAAGACAAAAAAGTTTTTGATTGTTTACAAACAAGACGAATTGAAATTTTTTATTTTTCAAATTTAAAGTTATACAGTCGTGGACAAAATTGAGTGGACAAGTATCAAAAATAACAAAAAGTTAATTTAATTTAACTAATAATGCATTTATTCAAAACCTTATTGCACATTTAAATTAACAAAATATAATTTGATAATATTAACAGAAAAATTAATTTTAATAAATAATAAATTAGAATTTTTTATCACTATATCATAAAATCGTAATTTTGCACTTGGGACAAAATTAAGTGGACACCAAAATGCTGAAAAATTGAGTTATTAATATTTTCTATTACAGTCTTTTGCTTTTATTATTGATTGTAATTGTCGTGGCACACTTTCTACAAGCTTTTCCAAATAATTTTTTGAAATTGTAGTTGCAATTCATTGAAAAATTGTTCTTTATTATGTCTTTTTTATAATGGAATTTCTGCATCCAATAAACTCCACAAATTTTCGATTGGGTTAAGGTCCGGACTTTGTAGAGGCCATTCAAAAACTTTAATCTTACAATCCTGGAAAAATTGTTTTGTTTTCTTCGCTGTAGGCTTCGGATCATTGTCTTGTTGAAACATCCAGTCGACATCGAGATCCATTTTTACTTTCTCGTACCTCTATATATATGTTAATATATATAGAGAGAGAAAGTATTGGTTTCATGTCAAAAATTCGATGTCGAGATTTTGATGGATATACACGTTTTGAGGTCCCCTGAATCCAAAAAAGTGATTTTCGCGACATGGTCTGTCTGTCTGTCTGTGTGTGTGTGTGTGTGTGTGTGTGTGTGTGTGCGTGCGTGTGTGTGTGTGTGTGTGTGTGTGTGTGTCTGTGAACAAAATATCTCAAGAACAAAAAGAGCTAGGAAGTTGAAATTTTATATTTAAGTTAGGCACCCCCATGGGACGTGACACGAAGCTTTTGAACAAAAGCGACCAAAGAGTACTAGTACTTTACTGATGCACTTTTTCAGTTTTTTTCGATTTTCTCAAAATTTGCTCCAACGATTTTTTTTAAAATTCAAAAATCAATTATTTTTTAGATTCTCTATAAAATGTATATTCTCATTTTGTGATTGAAATCTTCTGAAGACCACTTTACTCTTGTTCTTCATAGGAAAGATAGGAATTTCTCCTATGGTTGCTATGGTAACAAACTATAAATATTTTGCCATACTTATAAATTTTACATCTTGAAAATCGAATGTACCGTACTGTCGGAAACTAAATACATGTCGACACAAAAAATCTGGTGAGACAAGCACAGTACACAACTTTCGATTACCGAAGGTAAGAGAAAGTTGTGTGCTGTGCGCCAGTCACACCAGATTTTTAGAAAAGTTTTCATTTAAAATGTCAATATATTTATCTGAATTCATGATTCCATTTATAGATACTAAATTTCCAACGTTATAGCATGAAAAACAAGCCCATGCCATTATTGAGCCCCTGCATGCTTGATTGTTGGTAAAGCATACTGCTTTTTTAGAGCTTCATTTGGTTTCCTCCACAGATGCGTTCTTTTTTTTTTATTTAACAGCTCAAATTGACTTTCTTCACTCCATATTGCTCGTTTCCAAAATGATAATGGCATATTTATATATTTTTTTGCAAAATCTAAACGTTTCCTTTTATTCACTTTACTAATGTGTGACTTGCGCCTAGCTACACAATTTTCCAAACCCTCATAATTTAATCTACGTCTCACAGTTCTTGAAGATATATTTAATTTTAGTTGTTCAACAATGTTTCGTGACGTTGTCGATGGATTACGTCGAGATTCTCTCAAAATTCTTCTATCATCGTATGCACTTGTGTTTCGTTTCCGTCCCCGACCATGTAAATTTTCGATTCTAAATATCTTATTTAAATTTTATGAACTGCACTTTTTGAAACATTCTATTTTTTGGCCATTATACCATAACTTAATTTATTTTTTCAATCTGAAACAATTAGATTTCGCAATTGACAAGAGATTTCTTCTCTTTTTATTATCATGTTTGTTTTCTAACATTGATTGTTCTTAAATGAATGCTCAACGTACACTGAAGACGATTATTAAATAAAGCTCAATGTTTCTTTACATTTTTCACTCTCAATAACTCAATTTTTCAGCATTTTTAGTGTCCACTTTTTTTTTTTTTTTTTTTAAACATTCACACTTTTTTTCTCATTCACACTCGCATTCACACACACACATTCACACAGTCTTTTCGGCAACTTAGGCCATATAAGACTTTGACGATAACCGTTGTAGAGAAAATATCTATTGTGGGGTCAGGCATTTCTATTTAAGCCATCTGGTATCCAGATGGCTTAAATAAAATCATCGGACTGCCTGGGTCCGAACCCGCGACGTTTGGTATAGGACAGTGTCCACTTGTTCCAAGTGCAAAATTACGATTTTATGATATAGTGATAAAAAATTCTAATTTATTATTTATTAAAATTAATTTTTCTGTTAATATTATCAATTTATATTTTGTTAATTTAAATGTGCAATAAGGTTTTGAATAAAGGCATTATTAGTTAAATTAAATTAACTTTTTGTTATTTTTGATACCTGTCCACTCAATTTTGTCCACGACTGTATATTTCGTTTACTTTACAATTTGTATAATTGTTCTCCTGTTTCTGTGAATCAATATAATTGTATATTTTGTCGCAAGTAATAATTTTTGTTAAGTCTGAAGTAATCAACGGTTTCTCTTCTACGGGTCATTATGAGCGTTAGTAAACAAACAAGATCCAAGCGTAGAATTTGTTTGAAACTGGCTCCAGGTGATTTAAAAGCTGATACATCTTCAATTTCAAACAGTAATTCATCCAAACTTACATCAAAAGTTGGAAGAGTTAAAAACAATAAAGTGAAGAAGACTTTTTGAACCTCGGCCTTCAACCTCTAATGAATATCCAACTCAAGGTATTTCTTCAATTGTTACCAACAATGAAGTTAATGATAAAATTAATCCGAGCCATGACGATGACACATTATCAATATGCAGTGTACCCACGCACAATTATTCTACCTGGGCATGTTAATTCACCGGTAGTGACTTTTAAAAAAATGCAGAGATGTATTATATTTTTTAGGAATTGATAACGTTCTTTTCTATATTTGGGGCATTGAGTTATTATGTGAAAGGGAGTTCCTGGGGTTGTAGAGCATGTACAGAGGGACGAGGGGACTATTGCAAATCAAGCAAGATGCGGTAACGCTCGTGTGTGATTTATTCGGATCCTATTGCCCCAACAGCACAAAATATTGCAGCAATGTTGCAGAAACATTGCGAATCTTGGCAACATTGCAGCGGCAATATTCCAAATTAGCAATATTGCTGTTTGAGCTGCAATATTGCATCAATGTTGCCGCAATATTGTCAACATTGAGCAAGATTGCAATATTCCGTGCTGTGTGGGTGACTACTGTGATAATGGACCTCGGAAGTAACTGTAAGGAGGTGAACCATATTTTTTTATTTACATTAAACTATTAATAAAAAAGAAGAAAATAATTGTTAAATATTTATGAAATAAGCGTGGGATGCTCATTGATAGCTTAAGGAAAAATTTGTCTATTCTTTGACCCTCGAAACTCCCCACGCTTTTATTTCACTTCATAAATATTTAACAATTTTATCAACAAAAATGAAATTATTTCTCTCTACTTCGTACATTTTATATGAAAACTTCTATTCCTACTATTTAATTTTATTTTAAACTTTAAGTGGAAATTAAAATTTAAAATATATGATTAATTTTGAATAAATAATTGTGAGATTTAATTTAAATTTTTCTTTTTTTAAACTTATTAATTTTAAAAAGGATTTATTTTTTTATGGTTTTTGTTTTGACAATGGATACCAACCCGAAGAGTTACACCTAGTCCAAGAAGTGAGACTTATACCTCTTCCCACATTCCTCTTCTTTTTTTTTCTAATTTACTTAATCGCACATTAGATTTTTAAGTATTTCGTTAAAAAAAAAAAGAAAAAGGTTTGTTTATTTTAAAAATTCTCTCCTTTAGACTTCCTCAAAGATTCTATAAACAAATGAATAATAGGATATTAATCCATTTTCTCTTTCTTCTTCTGGTTTGCAACAAAATAGGAGGTCATCGGGGATGTTTAATACAATATGCCCCAGGCATCCAACGAATTGCATTTAATAACACTGGTCGAGATCTTTTTTAAAGATATGAAATTCTAGAAATATTTTTCATGCTGAATTCAAATATCATTTCAGTTTAACCATCAGACAAGAATTTTATGTGATATTAATTAATTTGATTCACTTCCCGTGGCCCGTGCAGTGGCAGATCCAGAGGTGTTTCCTCGGGGGGGGGGGGGGTAAACTGGTGTGACTCGTCGCACAGCGCACTATTTTTTCTTTATTAAAGGCGCATTCTGCACTTGTTTGGCCAGAATATAAATACAAATCAAATTTTTTTAAGTATTCGAATGATAGACAGGAAGAGAGGATGTCAGCCAAAAGGAGAGCCTCTATCGAATAAAAATCTCCACTCAGAAGACGTTTTTTTTTCCCCCACAGGCTGACATCCTCTCTTCCTGCCTATTATTCTAATCGTTGAACAGCCACTTCTCTTATCAACATTTTTAAGTATTCATTTTAAAAATTTTACATTAAAAATAAATTTTTTTTTTTCGAAAAAAGTATTTTTTTTAAATCACGGGGGGGGGTAATTACCCCCCTTTACCCCCCCCCCCCACCGTATTATTTGATTCTGAGACGAGGTTACCTTATTTTCTCCAATTTTCTACAGCTTCTTTCGTCAACACAAGGATCAAAGAAAAAAAAAAAAATTTTTTTAAATTTTTTTTCAATATTTATTTTATAAATTTTTCCAGGTCAAACAATTGCAATTTTGTTTTCGAATCAATTCATCCTCAGGATTAATTATACAGAATACGTCCCAATCCAATCAGTTCTTATTGCTTTCATTTGATTCCTTTGGAATATATTATCCTTCAGTAGTTCCCACATTGATTTGTCTAGAATGTTCTACACGCCCTCACTAAGTCTTCAATCATTCTGGCCATCTTTTTATTATCCGGTTGAGAACGAAGGATACTCATAATGAACTGTCTGAATGACGATCCGTGTTGTATTACAAAAAAAAAAAAAAAAAATTAAAATAATTCTTAAAGCCACTGTCTAGGATTCTAGCTGAGTTTGGAACATTCATGGGTAGGGTTCGCTTCCCGTCTCAAGTGCAGAAAGACAAATTTATTTCAATTGAATTGGCTACCAATCAATTGGAATAAATAGGGATGGGGTCTTAAATGGTCGGAGATGCCGAATAAGGACATTAAACAAATTTAATAAGGGAAAGTAAAAAATAATGTAACCTTTCTGAGCCGAGCCACTCAATTCTTTCTTTATTCTTGTAAAAAAAAAAAAGTTCATTTTTTTCGACCAGTATAATAGAGACCGATTTTTGTTGGTTTCATTTATAATTGACGATTAAATAATATCTTTACGGGAGGAGGGATGGTATTATGTTACCGAATACGCCTATAAGTAAGCAACAAATGAAGCAGAGAAACATTTCGGTTGCCTAGTAGACAGGGGCATTCTATTTTATTAGTCACTCGGCTACAGAGGACATTATTTTAAACCTTACAATTATATTTTCATATTCAACAAGTACCGATGACTTCCTTCTCTTATTTCTGAGGAGGTAGAGACCTCCAGCTAACCCCAAATTCAGACGTTCCTTTTTTTACTCTTTTCGTCTACTGCCGCCATTTAGGAGAATCCAAATTATTTGCCCGAAGTGATTTTGTCCAAGAAGACACACACCTCAAACCCAACCGGCCTCTGGCAGTGGGCATCTACCGGCACCCCGTGAAGTTACATCATTTCCTATCTCCTCCTTCGTTCATTTCTGGCTAGTGAACTAATCCTTATTCCTGGTTCTTTTACCCAACCTCTTCTATGCCTGTCCTAGTTTGGGGATGGACTCCCTCAGCACCGACTTCTTTTGAAGAGAGCATCACTGAGAGGGAATCTTCTTTACGTCCCTTCCACAGGACAGGTCACAGCAACTCCCTCTCCTCGTATGGTTGCCTGGGGGCTATTGTGCTGGGATCCAATATTCCAATTAAATAAATATTTTTATTTAATGGAAAAAATCCCATGCTCAGGGGCCCACATCTTGTGGGTACGTGGATGGCGACCACGAGCTGCCCGAGCTGGGACAGGCAGTCCTTCAGTTCTTTGTATGTCTGTCTCTTCCTTCCTCTTTTCAATAGACGTCAGACCGTACGTCCGTAATAATAAAATACGGACTCGCTCTGTATTTATACGAAGTATTATTACGTTTTTTTTTTTGACATAGCCTGCTTTTGTTTCTTTCTTCGTTGTGAATCACTTTGCTTTTTAACTATTGATTATTAATTTGCTCAATATTATATATTTTATTATTAAAGTGAAACTTTATTTTGATCGACACAAATTTTTTCGTTTCTCTATCAGCATGTCCGTTGCTGACAAAGGCCGTGACGCTACAAGTTATGACGTCACAAGCCATGACGACAAAAATAGGAAAGTTGAAATTCAATATATATGACGAATTATAAAAAAATAATTGTGAGATTTAATTTTTCATTTTTAAATTGATAAAATATAATATTTTTAAAATAATTTAAAATGATTCAAATACTAAATAAATATTTTTCTCAGTTATTTAATTTACCCTTTCGTGGTTTCATAAAACCACACAATGTTTTTATTTTTTGGTAAATCTAATTTGATTCTGATTTCTATAAAAATAATGAAAATATAGATTAATAATAATGCCCGGTTGACTTTTAAACCGCTCTTATCTTAAATAGCTACTCGTTCGCACCGCAATGCTTTAACCAAGGAATAATAAAGAAGTATAATATTATGTAATAATGAAGAATTGGAGATATCAGCCAAATTGGGATTATCTAGGTTCAATAAAACTCCCAGAATAAGATATTTCGGCCTGAATTTATTTGACCATCTTCAGTTATTGGGAATTAAACACATAATGCAAGGGCACATGTGATTAAACCAAGACTCGTCAATAATAAAATTTATTTTGCTTAATACAAAATTATATGGCTGCTGTGCCCAAGCTCAGAGGTAATTGATTCAATTGTCAAACCATATAATTTACATTTTAATTTTTTGTTTACAATCATCAGAATGTAAACAAATGTGGCCATTATTTTTATTGAATATAGAGAAATAACCTCTCATTTTTTTGACAGTTGTGTATTTTGGCGCGCCACGAGTTTCGTCATCATCATAAACATCTATCAGGGTCATGTGACACGTCGATTCACATCTATTTTTCATATCAAATCGAAAGAAATATGTCTCATAACGATTAGACACCAAATAAAATGTTTAATGTCAAGATAATCCACAGTGAGAGCGTTTCTTTGAATTTACTACCATAAATCCTTCCAATTCAATAAAGACATTATCTTGATGGCTTTTTGTGACATGCAAAGTATTTAGCTAAAATACCATTTGACGATCAATCAAACAAATATATATCTCTAATGGATCCGATCGAAAGAGATTAACTGCAATGTCAGTGCATTATATCAATAAATAATTTAATATTAACTAGCCCTAAGGGTCAATGTCCTCTGGATGCGGGTCATTTACTAATAACAATAATACAACTGCAATTGGAGTGCGATGTATGAATGTTAAAATGAATATTTCCCCTAGACTTTCTCGTATAGTTTTTTTTTTTTTTTAATATTGCTATCTGTAGTTTTTTTCGTTAATAATTATCGAAAGTTATTTAGTTTCCAAAAAAACTAAGTCAAAAATCTGTGTTCATGAGGAGATCCCCTTTGTTGAAACTCAGCAGGTTCATATGAATCTTGCACAATGTATTTTCCAAAAATGAATCTCTCTTCTTTCAATAACAACATTAACTTAGAAATTTTGTAGTAAAGTTTTCCCAAATTTTTCCGCCCCGCGGGAAAATTTTTTCCCGCCCGTAAAAATATTTTACCCAAAAAATTTCTTCAGTGCGCCGCCCGCGGAACATTTTCCCTTTAAATATTTATTTTCAATTTTAGAAATGCTTGGTGGGCCGCATAAACATGTTTATCGGGCCTCGGGTTGTTTTTTTTTTTTTTTTTTTTTTTTTTTTCTTTTCCTCTTCGGCCCCAACCCCCCCCCCCTCCCTTTTTATTTTTTTTAATTTGTAATAAAATAAAATAAAATTTTTTTTTTTTTGGAGAGGAAAAGAACCCGCGCCCCCGGGGCGAAAAGCAAATGTCTTCTCACTGAGCCACGGCTCCCGGGCTCATCCCTGGTTTAATGCATTGGCTTCTTCTTCCACTGCTATAGATGATCCTTGTAGCAGTGAAAGTGTCTTTAATAATTCAGGCCATTTTGTTTCTCCTGCAGAAATTGTTTTAAAAAAAAATGTCGGCTTTCCTAATTGTTTAATTGTTGCCATTAACTCTTTTTTTCGGCTTTCCCAATAATTAGGTGATGATCTAATGTTTCTCAAGATTTTATATCCTTCGTCGATTTTTATTAAGTTCTTAACTTTCATTCCAGCTGTCGTTTTCGTTTTTCGCAAAGACATGTTTATACTTGCTAAGCATGTCATTTCCAATTTTTTTTTTTTGGCCATAAATAATAACCTTGTTGGAATACATGCCCGTTTGTCTCTGTGTCGAATTTCACACTTGACCCTATCAGTGTAATTAAATTTTTGTGGGGTATTAAGTTTGTACATGTATTTTAGGGAAACATAATTCATCTATGTCACTAATTGCATGCCAAGGAACTGGCAACCTGCCTTGTCCGGGAGCAATTATTTATTTTTTATTTATTTATTTATTACACAAATAGAAATGTTCTGGGACATTGTCCCATAGAACATATGTACATAAAATTTTCTTTTCTTCTTTTTTTTTCTTTATACATTGTACACATAAATTATTATAGATTTTGTAAAAATGCAAATAAACGATTCTTGAAGACTGCAAGGGTGCGGGACTCTCTAATATCCGGAGGAAGAGGTTCCACAGACGACAGGACGCGACCGGAAGGACCTCGCATACATATCCGTATTGTGACGTGGAACATATAAGCAGCTGCCATTCAATCTGGTTTCCCTTCCTCGGACAGTAGATTGATATACAAATAATGAACGCAGATATGATGGACACCCCACATTCAAGATCTTGAAAATCTGACAGCCGAGGAAATATTTTCGACGATTGGCAACTGTGAGCCAATTTAAGTCCCGTAGATGCGGGGTGATGCCACGTCCAAACGCAGACCCTTCACAAACCTCAAACATGAGTTCAAAGTCCTCTGGAGTTTCATGTTTAATTCCGTTATTTGGACATTATCTACTATTTCTTTATTTCGATCAAGTAATAAAACTTCTTCATCCCATTCATCACAGGATTCTTCTTCATGTCCATTTACTATTTTCTATAAAATATTTCTTTATAAATGCACTATCGGATAATTCGCTTAATTCTCCTCTCTGTCATTGTCATCAACTATAAAATCTACTGTACTAGTAATATCTTGCTTTGCGTATCTTTCTAAATATGTTTTATCGACAACTAATTTATTTATTTATTTATAGCCGTTTTGGTTCGTTTACAATAATAATACAATAGTAGTTTGTTTGTTTTTTTTAACATAACTTTATACATATAATAAAATTTTCCCTTAGGGCATAAGCCTCCCCCAAATGAGTCCACGCTTTCCTCTGCCTGCCACCTCCGCCAGGTCATCAGACCATCTTTTCGTCTGTCTACCCCTTTTCCTCTTGAAGGTTAAGGGGCACCACTCTCGTCCATCTTCCATCACTCAATCTGGAGACGTGACTAGCCCAATTCCACTTCATTCTTTTAATGTTGACGTTGATGTTAATGGTTCCGGTCCTTTTGTAAATATATTCTGATGTAATTTTATCGCTCCTTTTGTACCCTAATATAGACCTTAACATGGCTCTATGTGTGGTCGCAACCTTTGTTGGCCAGTTTTTCTGTGAGCGACCATGTGTTAAGGCAGGTACTTTACATCGGTTCAGTACTTTTATTTTTGATTCTGGTTTTATTGCTTTGTTCTTTAATATATATCTTAGGGACCAAAACTTATTCCACCCCAGACCAATCCTCCTGTTCACCACTTGTGAGCTTCTATCTAAAAAGCTGACAGATTGTCCGAGGTAGATCGTTTCATCTCTACATGGAATTAGTGGTTTGTTGTCCCCAAATCTGATGTCATCCAGTTGAGTTGATTCTAGTTTTATTGCTTTGTTCTTTAATATATATCTTAGGGACCAAAACTTATTCCACCCCAGACCAATCCTCCTGTTCACCACTTGTGAGCTTCTATCTAAAAAGCTGACAGATTGTCCGAGGTAGATCGTTTCATCTCTACATGGAATTAGTGGTTTGTTGTCCCCAAATCTGATGTCATCCAGTTGAGTTGATTCTAGTTTTATTGCTTTGTTCTTTAATATATATCTTAGGGACCAAAACTTATTCCACCCCAGACCAATCCTCCTGTTCACCACTTGTGAGCTTCTATCTTAAAAGCTGACAGATTGTCCGAGGTAGATCGTTTCATCTCTACATGGAATTAGTGGTTTGTTGTCCCCAAATCTGATGTCATCCAGTTGAGTATTGGTGATTATAACGCTTTTCTTTGTGTTTATCCTGAGTCCGACTTCTTTACCTTCGCTATTTAGTTCTTGTATCATATTTATCTTTTGATGTTGTGATTAAGACTATATCATCCGCGAATCTAAGATTATTCAGGTAAACTCCATCTATTTTTAGTCCTTTTTCCTCCCAGATTAATTTTCGGAACATGTTCTCCAAGACGCAGTTGAACAATATCGGTGAAAGAGGGTCCCCCTGTCTCACCCCTCTTCTTACTGGAAAAAAAGGTCCGAGTTCGTCTAGGAGAATACGTGCTTGACAGTTGCTGTACAGGTTTCTAATCAGTTCGATTTAACCATCCTCAACTCCCTGAGTACTTAAGGCTTTCATGATGAACTTCTTCTGTTCCAAGGAATCGAGGGCTTTAGTATATTCGATGAAAGCTAAGTAAATATCGATTTGGTATTGCCTGCTTTTTTCAATGATCCGATTGACTATATCGACACTAATATTGTGCTCCATATAATTTACTAAATAATTTAAACCAACACAAACAGTGTTTCATATAAGTAGTGTGATTTATGCATCATATGGCGTTTCAATTTTATTTGTATTGTTGCTAAATTATTAAACGAACGTGGTGAAACTTGCATCATATCATCAATATCTATTGGGATATTCACAACACTACATTTCATTCCAATTTGAGGATTTAAAGCATAGGCTTTAAGCGGGTCTCAATTGCATAAAATTTATATACGGAGCAACCATTCGTTCTTCCAAAACTGATAAACATTTTAAGCACTCAGGTTGTATGTCTACAAACTTTAAACCGTTACTCGTAGCCATTTTTGGGACATCCTTTGCTAGCATGACGACAGCAGGTAGTATATATAAATTCGGAAGCATAGGTTAGGTTAGGTTGAAGTGGCCGTTCCCAGAGAGGGAACACACTTAGGCCAACTAGGCCCTTTGTGATACCACGGCGGGGTTGTCCCCCTCCTTCACCGATGCTCCTTAAACCATCCGGAGCGGTTAATGAATTTCATAAGATCCCTGATATCAGTTGATCCTAGTTCCGCTAGATTACCATGAAGAACTCTCCTAATGAGTTTCTTCTAGTGTGCATCAGAGCAGGACATTGACAGAGGTAATGGACGACCGTCTCCTCCTCGTCCACCTCTGAACATGCCCTGCAGCAGTCGTTTGATGGGAGCCCCATTCTACTGGCATGCCTTCCTGCTAGCCAGTGTCCGGTGAGTACAGCTACTACCCTGGCTATAGAGTCTCTACCTATCGAGATTAAGTGTTTAGTTCGCTGGAGACTGTATTCTGGCCATAATTGTTTGGCGATGGTACACGTGCTTTCATCTAGCCACCTTTGATTTGCGTGTGCTATGATCCTCTCTTTAATTAGGAGTTTACATGTGGCCATCGGAATTCCGGGTTGTTCGGTAATTCTCTGAGCTGGTTCGGAAGCATAATTATATATTCTCTCAGTGGTAAATTTTTTAGAATATTTTTCACAAAATTTTTTGAAATTATATATAATTAATCGAAGCTAGTTCACTTTCACATTGATTGATTGACTCATTAAAATTTTTAATTATAAAAAGTGATTCCTTACATTTTCTTTTAAATGGTTCATCTTCTTTAATCATGATTGTTGGATTATCAAAATCCCATTGATTTTTTGTTTCTATACATAAAAGGGCCACGAATTTGGTGTGTAAACTTCATCCTCGCCAGAACCACTTCGCCTTGATGTAATTATCTTCTTTAGTTCTTTGCGGTAGTTTGTTCTTAACGAGCTAATTTTTTTTTTTCATCTGCATTTGGTTTCAGTTTTTGGTAGATCGGAAGGAGTTTCTGTATAGCTTTTTGGCAACTTTTTCTGTTCTTGTATGAAGTTAAACCGTGGGTTCCATAATTCAGGGAGCGTCTCATTAATCTCGATAAACATTTTTAAGATGTTCAGCATCCGTATCATTTAATTCCCAAAAATTTTCTATTTGAACTGAATATTGAACAAATTATTGAAAAACAATCGCACATGTTCAATATTATTGTCAATATCCACACCAATTTTGAATATTGATGTTTGAAAATCAAAAGATTTAAATTTTCAGCAATATGCTTCTTCAATATCAATACCATCTTCAATATTCCCCGTACACGATCAATAATATTGACAATATTATTGATTGTGTGTCCCCCTTCCGTGGGGGGCTTTACACGATTCACGTTGAATTCTGTAAACCAGTCCTGATTTCCTAAATAATTCAATTCTTGATTTATTATTGAATAATGGAAAATTAGTTTTTCAAAGCCAGATTGATTTTATTCATTTTCAAAATTTTCCTCATCATAAACGTAAGCCCTTCAACATAAGGTAATGAACCATGGAAAATAATATTTTTATTATTACGCACCGATTTTGTATTTAATTTAACTTTCTTTATTTTCCTGTAGTACATATTTTAATTGTTATACAAAGATAATATAAAATATTTTATATTACACTTAGGACTTTTGCTGGATCATATACATATAACTGTTAGAAGGAACCGGAGAATAAAATATTTTAATATTCAGTTGGCTTCGAGCAATGCTCCCGATTCAACTCCCCATGTTTCAGTTTTTCATTTTCGGAATATGTATATATAAGTTATACTATATATATTTTTAAGGAAAAGTTTAAAAAAACCTCATGACCTTTAATTTGATAAAATAAGATTATATAAAAAGTGTATTAAGTAAAATTTAGTTAATTTGTATTTTTGTTCATTGAACATATTATAAAGATAAAAAAACCATCTTGTCTATCTCGTCAGAATTTTTCTCTATATTTTTCTCTAAATATTGAATATCTGAACCACATCATACATATTCTTTATTTTAAATATTTAAAAAACCGGAAGTGCTAGGGAACCAAACGTATTTTTCCCTAAACCAGTTTTTTATATGTACCTGTAATAATTATTATTTTTCTACGACATTTAGTTCAGGCCGTAATTTTTATGTGTACGGACAGAGGGATGACACCGGATGCATTGGGCCTTATGTCGCGATCTTTCGCTGTTACCAACAGCAGAGTTTGGAATGCCCTCCCCTTGGGTGTCCGTGGAGCCTCCAATTTCAGGACCTTCCGTTCCCTGTTATCCGCCCATCTGGGGGTGAGAGATTCTGGGAGATTGTGAGAGGCATATTTGGCGCCGTTTTGATCTGAAACTTGGCTGTCGCGATTCGAATGATCGATGGATGGATGTGGTTCCTGAGAAATGTATGACAAATATATTGTGTACACTATGAGGGGCAACCTGTCCTATGTACATGTTAAATAAATAAATAAATATCTATTGGGATATTCACAACACTACATTTCATTCCAATTTGAGGATTTAAAGCATAGGCTTTAAGCGGGTCTCAATTGCATAAAATTTATATACGGAGCAACCAATCGTTCTTCTAAAACTGATAAACATTTTAAGCACTCAGGTGTATGTCTACAAACTTTAAACCGTTACTCGTAGCCATTTTTGGGACATTTCCTTTGCTAGCATGACGACAACAGGTAGTACATATAAATTCGGAAGCATAATTATATATTCTCTCAGTAAAATTCTGCATCTCTCCCCCTTTTTTTGGAATGGGTGCATAAAGTCCGAAGAACTATAATGACCAGTGGCCACATGCAGCCAGGAAGGAAATAAAAACAAAATGAGAAGCATAAAAGGGGAACTCAACTGAGGGAACTGAGAAGATACCTGTTGAGATAAGACTTGAAAGTCTGAAGATTGTAGGGGAAGATAGACGCAGGGAGCTTGTTCCAATCTCGGGAGGTCATGGGGCCAAAGGAAGATTGGGATGGACTAGTTCTGTTAGTCGTGATCTGAGCAGCATAGGAATGCTGGGACGATGCCCGGGTGGGATAATTGATTTTAATTCGGCCGAGCATTGACCATGGTAATACCTTTAGAAGAGAGAGAGTGCAGACACTCTTCTTCTATGATCTAGTGACTGTAGGGATACGGTGAGGGTAAAATCACCTATCAGTCTAATTGCACACGTCTTTATGGCGTCCAAGGAGGAGAGAGCGTCTTTCGACGCCCTTCACCACCACCATATTCAAGACACGCCCGAATTTGGGCTTTATAGAGGGTTAGGAGTTGTTGGGAGGAAAACTTACGCTTCTTTTTTGAACTACAATGAGAGCTAAAAATTAGGCCCGCTGAATGCGTGCGATGCGGCTAGTATTACATTAAAAAAAAAAACAATCATAAATTATACGCTAGTAAATTAAGAGGATAAAAATAAACTCCTCGAGGACTCTCTCTATTTTTTTATCTCTTTTATGGATAATCAAATTCCCCTTATTTTTCTTTTCTCAAGTACTATATAGTATGCGATTATAAAAAAAAAAAAAAATCTTTCTATAATTTTATCCACGTGACCAAGGATAAAGAAAGAAAAAGAGGTAAGGAAGAAAGAGGAGGGAAGGAAGGCACGTGCCTTTTGCTTTCCCTTTGTCGTTGCTCATTTCCCTTCATTAGGTTACTTTGTTTAAGTATTTATATAATTAAATAACCAGAAACTCCATACAAAAAAAAAAAAAATAACACGTGTGAGAGAATTTTAACAAAAAAGCGTGTTGAGAAATTTTTATTGCTTCCCACCAGCTAGGTTCGCTTCGATTATTGAATTGAAATGCTAATTTCTCGATGGCTGCTTGACGAATATTTTAATGAAGTTGTTTAGGTTGAAAATGAAATTCTGCTCTTGCTGACGTTTCGGGTATTTGTCACAATATAGTATTTGGGAGTATAGGGTATTTGTCACAATAGGGTATTTGTACAATTATTTAAACAGCATTCTGTACTTTGTATTTTTATATAGGAAACCTCTGTATCCCCTTGCTCACTTTCGGCGGGCAAGTTTTTTTTGTGAAATAAGGATATTTCTTGTTGCATTGTGTAATGATAGAGACAACTCGTTGAGAACACGATTTATTATATAATACAATTATAAATCCAATACAAACATAAATATAAATATAAACATGTACATGGGCGTACCCAGGATCAATTCTATGGGGGCATGGTCAGGTCATGGTCGTCCAGGGGGGCAGATCATGGTCGTCCAGATTGTGACATAGCTATTTTTTATATAGAGAGGTAAAGTATTCGAATTAAAGGCCTAAAAACCCTCGAGTCCTAACAAAAAGAATCATTTCCCGTCGCCATCCACCAATTTTGTTTCGTTTCATCACTTTATAAACATTTAATTTTTTTTTTGTGCTTCTCGGAGAGGGGCAGCTTCCCCCCCCCCTGCCCCTCGCTGGGTACGCCCATGAACATGTAAGTGATGTGACTAAGCAACCCTCACTACATCTTCCATTTCCGTTTAAATGGAGAACTTGTTAACAGGTTTCACAATTGAAGGGGTCGGGGCAAATAGAGGTGCTAACCCTCAATTATGACAAATCCGATTTTTTTCAGCACCATCAATTGTGCAAAAATCTGTACTATTTGTAAAATTTGTTTCTCGGCCTGGTATTGCCATTAGTGCTCTGACAGTGTAGCAAACAATCAAAATTCCTATTGGTTTCTGTTTGTTTACAAATTTT
>JAKCPI010030039.1:0-13739 GCA_023213315.1 Euborellia annulipes | reverse complement strand
ATGGCAGGTACCGGTATAAAGCTTTGATAGATAACCAAATGAGAAGCAGGCATTCGAGTCAAAGCACTAAGATCCCGAAAAAGAGGCACAATCATTTTGTTATCTATAAAAGCCTTAAATATGTCATCATTGTATATTTGTGACATTTATTTCGTATTGAGCAAGGTCACGATTACCGATATCAACGAATTAAAAAAAATGAATAATAATAATTTTATCCTTCTCTGCCTGCGTCGTAAACGCCTCAATTTCAAAATCTAATAGCCAAAAAGAATCTATAAATATGTCATTTAGCCCGTAGCGTGAAAATATTTATAAACATAATTTGTTCTGAAGATGAATTCACGAAACAATCGTCGGAGGATTAATAAAACAAAATAAAACAAATTTTGGAGTTACTTTATTTTATCTTGATTTTAATTCTATTAAAAATAGAGGTTAAGTTTATATTTATATATATATATATATATATATACATTCTACATCCCTTCTTTTTTTTTTCTCTTCTCTATATATGATTTTCTTTGAGAATTTAGGAATTTTTTGAAGGAAATTATTTATTGATAATATTGAAAAGAACAAACAGTCTATTTTTCAAACAGTAGGCGATAAATGCTGAACTTAAAAAAAATAGCACGGGCCCTGTAGAAGATCCCAACTCGCGTTGGTAACTTGAATGTATTTATTTCTCCATCCATTTTGCCGTGGATCATATTAAAAAATAAAAAAGTGTGAAAGGAATCAGTTAGAAGATATCCAAGCAAGAGCTAGAGAAACCATTTAATGACCAGACCCAACGAATAAAAAAAAAAAAAAGAAGAGCTGACAGGCATGGTGTTTGTGTAACGAACGATTACATGACTCGTAAATGACATTACTTAAAGAAGATGTTTTTCATTTTACTTATCTAATGAGATAATGATAGACTAACTTTCAATTGACTAGCATAAATCGTCACTTGAGGCGATTAACCTAAACTCCATGTCGTCACTTTTTTTTACTTTTTTACTCTTGAGTACATTTTTTTTTTTGAAACTTAATGATTATTATTAATTCATATACATTTAAAAAAAAATAAATTAATTAAATACATAAATGCGATGCAGAGAGGAATAAACTTAACTCGCAAAGGAAATTATTATTATTTTTTTTTTAATACTATTTTCTACTGTTGGTATTTTGAAAATAATTCAAGCCTCTAGGAAGGCATTTAGATTACTATCAATCATATTGCGAGAGCGGAGCCTTGAACGTAGGCAACCAAAATGCTTAGCCGTCGCGTGTGTTGTCTTTTCTCCTTCAATTTCTAAAATATTTCAAATTAAATTGACTTTGCAGCTTCTTCGTCAATTTATTTGAATAAAAATTCGTCTGAATCAGCATACGAATCTAAAATATTTTTCTATAATTAAATATTTTCTCATATTTAATTATAGGGCCTAAAGGAGTTCTTTTCTTCTCACTCCTGATTTGTCTTGCGAAGTGACCATTGTCTCTCTTGATTGTTTTTTCAATTGTATTTCGAACTAATTTAATTCATTTATATCAATAAGAGGTCGTCCACATATTATTTAACGTATTAGGGGGAGGGGGGGGGGTAGTGGTCCGGCCAATACCTTACTAATTGTGACATGCAGGGCCGGAACTACGAGATTTTTTAGAGGGGGCAAAATTTAATTTGCCGCCCCCTGATATCTGCCGCCCGGGGCACACGCACCCACTGCCCCCCCCCCTAGATCCGGCCCTGGTGACATGGGGCATCCGGGGGTTTCTCTAAGGGTGATATAACATTTCAAAGTATTTATACAATTTTTTGAAAAAATAAAAGGTCGGATGATTTTCACAACAGGGAAAAATGGAGTGATTATTTGAGACATTTGGTTTAAAAAAAAAGGTAAAATGATATGAATTTTGTATAAGAAATTTTATTCGGGGGGGGGGGGTAGTGTAGTTCTATGTTGTTACATAATATTTGTCGGGGGGTTTGTTTGTTTGTGTGTGACTAACTGTGACAGGGGGGGGACTAAAATATCGTCAAAAAAGGCGTTACGTATCAATAATATGTGGACGACCCCTAACATAATAATCTTGGCTGCAAAATTATATGATTGAAGTCCTTATATCGACACTCATCTGCTCTGAGGATGGTCCCGACTGGGATCGAAACGTCATTAAGATGAGAAATTTAATAAACAACGAAATACCGCTAGCTGCTGTCTCTTCTTTTTCGATCTGCCTACAGTGGAGTAGCGAGGTAGGGGCAATGGAAGGGGGGGGCATCATGCCCCGGGTGCTACTCACAAAGGGGCGCCAAATGGACCGCAAAACATATTTTACATATAATATTATATGGTTTTTGAATAGGGGGGGGGGCGCTAAAAAGGTATTGTGCCCCGGGCGGGAGTTAAGCTCGCTACGCCACGGTCTACCTATACAAAGTCTTTTTTATTTATTAATGAGAAGGATATTGATAAATAAAAGTTTGGAGATAATTATCAGGCCAATCATTATATAGGCCCCTATCTGAAGTTTCAATTTTATTTTTTAATTATAAGAAAAATATTTTAGAATTCATAAATATTTTAAAAAATCTGGTGTGACTGGCGCACAGCACACAACTTTCTCTTACCCTTCGGTAAGAGAAAGTTGCGCACTGTGCTGATCACACCAGATTTTTTGTGTCGAGATATATTTAGTTTCCCATAGCACCTTAGTTTCAAACTTGCATTTTAAATGTTGACTGCTTGAAATAAACTATGGTTATTTTTCAAAATTTTAATCTCATATTTGGACATTTTATACACAATATAGAATCGTAAATAAATACAAAATTTCATAAGAATTGGAAAAAAAAAATTTTAAATGCGTAAAAAGTTCCAAAGGGGACCCCCTTTTGAATCGAAATTAACATACAAATCCCTATAGGAAATTAACATTGTTTCTATGCGAAGATAAGGTGGAAAGGGAATTTAAAAAGAGTAGAGACAGGCGATAATGTTTGCAAGTGAGAGAGAGACATATATGTTTTCTTTGAAACAATTAAAGACACAAATAAATTAAAAAAAAATGGGAATTTAAATAATAATTGATTTTTAATCTAATAAAAAGAAAAAGATTTAAATTCCGTTACCATGGCAACCATTTCTATCTTTCCTATGAAGAACAAGAGTAAAGTGGTCTTCAGAAGATTTCAACGGCAAAATGAGAATATACATTTTAAAGAGCATCTAAAAAATAATTGATTTTTGAATTTTAAAAAAAATCCTTGGAGGGAATTTTGAGAAAATCGAAAAAAACTGAAAAAGTACATCAGTAAAGTACTAGTACTTTTTGGCCGATTTTGTTCAAAAGCTTATTTTGAGATTCTTCAAAGGTACTTAAGTTAAATATAAAATTTCAACCCGGTAGCTCAACTCCTTCATGCTAAAAAAATGGTTCCACACATACAGACATACACACACACACACACACACACAGACCAATTTGCGGGACCCACTTTTTTGGACTCAGGGGACTTCAAAACATGTATATCCATCAAAATCTCGACATCGAATTTTTGACATGATCGCAATACTTTCTCTCCTATATATTTCATATATAGGGTACGAGAAAGTAAAATAAATAAATCAAGGGAAAAAGACAACAAGTCCGACGACCAAGCATTTTGGTTGCCTAAGCTCAAGGCTCGAGGTCTCAGTTCTCAAGTCCTTGTCACGGGAGGAACGTAAAATTCATTTGTATTAAAAAAAAAAAAAAAAAAACCTAAATCCCCTTTTGTTTTATTGTTCTAATCAGGGGCGTATATAGAAATTTTTCGGGGGGGGGGGGGGGGGCCGAACTCGAAAATTTTTCTGCGGAAATTTTTTTTTTAAGAAACTAAATTTTTTTTCACACGAAATTTTTTGTGGAACATTTTTTTCTTTTGCGGAACCAAAGTTTTCCATCCTGCGGAAAAATTTGTTGCGCTGATGTTTGTATATCCTTATATATGTATATGTTTTTGGGGAATTCTCGGGGGCGGGCCCCCTCGCCCCCCCCCCCCCCCTTATATACGCCCCTGGTTCTAATAATAATAAAAATAATTGGATGTTAGTTGGCCGGTAGTGAGTGAGTAAGCCTTCGCTTTTCTCTCACTATTCATTCATGCCTCTCCATCCATCCCAGCCCATTCTTGAAACGGAAATGAGTTACGAAAATATTTATGATCTTCACCATTTGAATATGTAATCAAATAGTTTTATTTTCTCAGGCAGAAATAAAATAAATACAAAATGGCCATTAAATTCAATAGTTATAATAAATAGAACTTTATTAAATGCTTTTATTCAACTTATTCTTTCAAGGTCACCATTTTTTATATTAGTCTTTGTTTAGGACACTTCCCAATGAGTTTGAGGTGTGAAATTTGATATTTAAGGATCATTTTTGAATACAACAATTGTATGCACATTTTTATCAAAATATTTTGATTGTGATTTTGCACGAAATGAAGTTTTTAATGCATGAAGCATAGATTTTTTATTGCACGAAAATCCGCTCTCTGATTATAGATTTATCGTAATTAAGGGTCGATTGAAGAGAGGGAACAAAAACTGAATTTTTTTTTTTTTTTTATTTTGTTGGTCCAATCTTGCGAAGATGTTAATCCGACTGTAAAAGAGCTAGCTACTCGAAAGATGATTTGTTGTTCTACTGGGTGTCTGTTTACGCTAGAAAAATCTTTAAATAATTTTTTTTATCTAGCAGAGCTGAACCCGGGTCAAAAAGATGATATATTTCTTTTTTACTTTCTCTTACCTATGTATATATGTAATATATATATAGAGAGAAAGTATTGAATTCATGTCAAAAATTCGATGTCGAGATTTTGATGGATCTTCACGTTTTGAGGTCCCCTGAATCCAAAAAAGTGGTTTTCGCGACATGGTCTGTCTGTGTGTGGGTGGGTGTGTGGGTGGGTGGGTGTGTGTTCAATTTTAAGAATGAAGGAATTGAGCTACGAGGTTGAAATTTTATATTTAAGTTAAACACCCCCCGGAGACGGGGAAAATAAGCTTTTAATCAAAATCGGCCAAAGAGTACTAGTACTTTACTGATGTACTTTTTCAGTTTTTTTCGATTTTCTCAAAATTTGCTCCAACGATTTTGATTAAAATTCAAAAATCAATTATTTTTTAGATGCTCTTTCAAATGTATATTCTCATTTTGCAATTGAAATCTTCTGAAGACCACTTTACTCTTGTATTTCATAGGGAAGATAGGAGAAATGGTTGCCATGGTAACAAAATATAAATATTTTCCCTATACTTAAAAATCTTTTTACATCCCATTTTTAAATTCATATGTGTCTTTAATTGTTTCAAACTAAACTATATGTCTCTCTCTCACTTGCAAACAATCTTCTCTCTCTACTCTTAAATTCCTTTCCACCTTATCTTCGCACAGAACACAATTTTAATTTCCTATAGGGATTTGTATGTTAATTTCGAGTCAAAGGGGGTCCCCTTTAGACTTTTAGGCATTTAAATTTTTTTTCCTTCTTATGAATTTTGTATTTATTTACGATTCTATATTTTGAATAAATTAGGCCAATGAAATTTTAAATCTATTTTATTTTAAGGCAATTAAAATTTAATAAATGCAATAAAAATAAGGGATCATCGGAAATTAGATATATACAAAAATTAAATCTGGTGGACCACACAGTTCGCACTTTTTCTTCCAAATTTTCTTTTATTTTTATCGATTATAATACTTGTATATGGGGAAAGTATTATGATCGTAAAAAATCTAACCCCCAAGTATTTTTTTTTATATTTCTTCAAGTATCAGGTCATAAGGACCCCAGAAATGTAAAAAAGAAATTTAATGTGCTTATGTATAGATGTGCTTTTTTTGCTTATATCTCTGGAATTATTCTTTGGATTCGGATGAGGTTTGGCAAATTTGTAGCCTAAGGGCCTAAGAAGGTAAAAAAAAAACTAGAAGTGAATCGGATCGCAGGGAGCATAAAAAAATGAGCGGTAAATTATTCTCGCGGATCACGGTTTTCTCAGCTGTCTCTGAACCAAATCTTTTGAAACTCTGCCCTAATAATTAGGTCGATAGCCTCTAGACTTGGACCAAATTTCATGATAATCCGTTCAGTAGTTATTCGTAACAAATGAAAAAAAATTGCGTTTCATTTAATTATTTAATTAAAAGCAGGAAAGTTTTGCAACTTCGCTGCCTATTATTATTATTATTTTATTTTTTTTTTTAAGAAATAAAAAGGAAGTTGAGACATATCAATTGATAACAATTTTTTTTTTTTTTTTTTCTGGAGGAAGTTTGCCCTGGTCAATTGGATGACCTGAAAGGTCAACTAGCCTTTGAAGAAAGAGAAAGAGAGGCGAGGAGAGGAGGGAGGGGGGATGTTAATCTATGTGTGGTCCATCTCCATTGATGGTCCATCCAACTGGCAACGTGGCGCATTCCTTGGACCGCCTCTTCTTTCACTCTCTCTCTCTCTCTCCGTCATAGCTTAACATTAACAACAACAACAAGAACAAGTGAGCCCTTTTCTTATTTTGAAATATAATCTCTTTTAATTAAAGTAAATGATCAAAGAGAGAGAGAATGTGTATTCATTTCTCTAATTCTGACTTGAAATATCAATCATTCAAGGAGAATTCAAAATTTGCAAACAGGCAGGCCGAGAGGGTAGAGGTATTTTATTTCAGTGTGCTCGTCGACGTTTGTATTCTAAATGTCAATGAATGACACTTAATTGTTATAATCTACACCTGTTCTTCCTGAGGAATGGAGCGGTTAGCGCCCGAAACGTCGACGAACACATTGAAACAAAATTTCGTTTTATTTCTCGTCCTGACTACTTCAAACAATATTTTTTAAAAAACTTTCTTCCCACGTTTATTTACCCGAGGTGCTTTCGTGCACGAAGACACACACCTCAAACCCAACTGGCGGTAGCCATCTACCGGCACTCCGTGGAGTCATATCATTTCCTATCTCTAACTAATCCTCTTGCGTTCATTTGTAGCCAGTGAACTAATCTTTTTTCTGGTTCCACCCGGTTCCTTTTATCCACCTCTTCTATGCTAAGGAGGATATCATAGTTTGAGGAGGGACTCCCTCAGCATCGACTCCTTTCGAAGAATGCATCACTGAGAGGGACGTCCCTTCCACAGGACGGGAACTCCCTCTTCTCGTAGAGTTGCCTGGGTAGGGATGAAACGATACCACTGAGGTATCGATACTTTTACTCCATACTGGTATCGGTCGCAGAGTATCGAGTACCTACTCGGTATCGATTGAAAAGTATCGATACTTGCTCGTATCTGTCAATTTTTTCGTAGCTACAATTAAAGATAAGCAAAAACAGCACTAAGTACCTACTGATATTATATTTATTGATATAATAAAAAAAAACAATAGGTATATACTGTAGTAGCATATGGAATAGAAAAAAAAAAAAAAAAAAGATTCGCAGCCAGGAGATTAAATAAAAAATCTTTTATTTAATTTCTATTTGCTGACCTTTCGGTCGCCAATCACGACCTGCATCATTGGAGACCTCCGAGTAGCAAGTATATGATAGTATTTTTGTACATATCAAAGTAAAAATAAATTGTATATAATTGCAATGAATATTAAAATACCTAAGATAGTGTATAATTGGCAATATTTGCCCTGATGAAGGTCGTGATTGGCGACCGAAACGTCGGCAATTAGAAATTAAATAAAAAAATTTTTGCAAAGTCCCTGCGAATCTTGATTAAATCTCCAGAGCCATAAAACACCACTAAGAAAAAAATTCAATTTTAGAGGTACTACCCAAAAATCATAATTTTTCAAGATGTTTCCCTGTTGAACACTGCAATAATAAAAATTAAAATACAGCGGTACAAACCATTCCACTTATTTCTAGTGTAAATAAGATCAAATGTACGTAAATGTTCTTCCGACCTAATTAATCATGGACCGAGTATCGATACGAGTATTTTTGACCGATACTTACTTGGTACTCGATTCCAAAGTATCGATTCCAAAAGTACTTGGTATCGAAAGAAAAGTATCGAGTAAGTACTTGTATTTACTCGTATTGTTTCATCCCTATGCCTGGGGGCTATTGTGGTGAGATCTAATATTCCAATCAAGTGCCTGCTTGGTGATTTAGAGATAGGTCGGTAGGGTTTGAAGTGTAATTCTTCTTGCACGGAAGCAGCTCGGGTAAATAAATGGGGATCCCAGTAGGAATTTCAAATAATAATAATAATAATGTGGCAAAAAATAAGTGAGAACAAATTCTAAAACACAAATATGCCTGCCAAAGTTCAGAATTTTCTAACAACTTCTTTTAAAACTTTTAATCATCGAGTTCTATGGAACAACCTGTCAAGAAGAGTAAAAGGGAGTAATACGCCCAACATTTGATTTTTTTTTCTTTGGAAAGCCATCACAGACAATTTGAAAATATTCAAAAAATAAAAAGAACTTTATCTTTTGCTCTCCTGGGTGGTGCCAGGTAAAAACGTGCCCTTGTTGCCCCTCCCCTCCCCCTCAGACTGCTTATGCTGCTAGCCAGCGTTCATCAATGAATGAAAACGTAATAAAAATTCACCCGGATATAAACTTTTTTTTTTTGTTTTTGTTTTTCTGTGGTTGAATTATTCATGGAACGTAAAGCATTGATCACAAAATTCCCACTTCCCTTAATTGTTATAGCTTCATTTTCTATTAGACAACAACAGGAATTTAGGATGAAACAGGAAACCATAAAATCAAATAATAAAAATAACAATTAGACTCCTGTAAGCTGGAGCACCCGATCTTGAAAAAAAGGGACAGAGGTTTCGCTTCTCGCGAAAAAAAGAGCAGAGTCACAGATTCCGAAATAATTTGATTATACCAAAAAACGTGAAGCAAGTTGAGATGCAAATCAAAGTGAATAAGAATTTCTTATTTTTAATTTATTACCGAGGAGCAGGTGCATAGAAATCTCTGGTTTCGGTCTATGAAAAGTCCATCATCAGGTCAATATCTAATCTCCATAAATTATAAGAAATGATGACGGTGAGAAAATTTATTATTAAAATCTCATTTCTAATTTTTGAAAAATTCATTTAATAAGAGTAAAAAAATCTACCACTAACAAATTCGAGCTTTAAAGGGTCCACTTGGCTTCATGTTTTTCCTCTTTTTTTTTTTTGTTTAAATTACAAGACTTTTGCTTTTTTTATAAATTTCTGTAATTAATATAAAAATCGGAATTCCTCTCAATTATTTGATATCTGCACGGCATTTGGGACAACACGATTTTTTCAAAAATTATAAGTGTGATTTTAATAACTAATATATTTTCTCACTATCATCAAACAGTATTGGCATATTTCTTATAATTTATGGAGATCAAAAAATTATTGGACTGATGGTCTTTTTATAGACTGAAACCAGAGATTTGTGATCTCCTGGGGCCTAAATTTGTGATGTAGGGAAAGTGGAAGAGCAGTGGCGCATACTGGGAGGGGAGGGGGATAATAGGAGGGATATTTATTAAGTTCCGGATTTAAATTAACCTTAATAAAGAACTGACGGCTGGCACTGTTAGTTACCCTTAGGAATCCGAAAATAAATAAATATCCCCCCATTATCCCCTCATGGTATGCGCCACTGCCCTTCCACCTTCCCTACATCACAAAATTTCCTTGATAAAATCCTGGAACAGCCACTGGTTGATTTATATAAAAAATAACGATTAAACCAAATGAAATTATAGAAATAAAAATTTTTTATTTATAAATTGAAAGTTATAGCTTTTACTATAAGTTTCAATTTATAGGAACCCCTAAATATTCTCAAAATGTTCCAAATTTTGGTTTGGTAATTCAGTTTGCATAATGGAACAAGGGCAACAATGTGGAGTTAAATATTTTTAACTTTTTATTTTTACATCAAAATCTCAACATCGAATTTTTGACAAAAGTCGCAATACTTTCTCTCTATATACAGTATTTCATATATAGGATAAGAGAAAGTAAAAAGAAATTCTTATTCACTTTGATGTCTTCTGGCAAAATCAACTTCTAGAGCTAGAGATATAATAAAATATAATTTTATTTTTTATTTATTTAAGGTCCTTTTTAGGCATTATATTTCTAGCTTAAAGGACTGAAGATGGCTTTTTGCTCATAGCCGAAACGTTCCGGAATAGAGAGTATTAAAAAAAATAGATCTCTTTTTATTAATCCAAAAATAGATGCCTAGATTTTGGAATTTTTATTACACTGAGGATGGCTTCATTTTAAGGAAGCCGAAATATCTAGTGAATGTACCATATAAAGATTGCTTGTAACTAAGGGCGGAGTTTTTATGAAATAATTTTTTTCTTAGAGCGAAGGGGAATTAAGAACGTGATCGGGGATCCTCTCAAGAATTCTTATACATTAAATGGGTATGTAACTTGACGGAATTTTTACTTGAAAATATTTAAGGAATGTTCGCTATAAAAGAATAAATTTCCAGAATTTGTCTCATATTACTAGGAGCGGCAACATACACGAACAAAGTTGTTGTTTCACAATTAACAAAACACTCGAAATTAACTTGACTTAACGGAGACGGAAGAGGCAACAAAAAAAAAAAAAAAAACGTGCATCTCCCTGGGATTATATTCATGCCGTGTAATATCTTCGTGCCGATGTCATCGAAAACGTGATTAATTATTCATTTGCACAAATAACTCAAAGTATTATTTATTATATTATGTCTCTTACCGTTCGCGTTTCGATTTGTCTTAAAAGCGTGGCATCGTCGACTTCGTCGTCGTCGTCGCTGATGACGTTGTAATTGTTGATATTGGTCGGTTGGATGTGCCTGCGGGACCGGAGAGCGTCTTCTGTTAGTTTATGGCTCTTCTCGACTGCTTTGCCTGCAGCCTCGTAGAGTTTCTTGATGGCCTGTGGCCGAGTCTCCGGGGTCAGCAAACACAACGTCCTCGGGGGTGATTGAGATCGAAAGTGTTCGGTGCGCGCCGCAAACGCTGACAGATCGCCTTCAGCTAAAACAAAAAATAAATACATATAATAATATCCTAGAATATAAAACGAAACTTGAATAAATAAGATATAAGAATCACCCCCACCCCGCCCTGCTCAGAGCAATCGATGATACCAACTAGGAACAGTCCGAATATTCGGTTTCGGCCAGTTTCGGCCAAAAATCCTGGTTTCGGCCGAAAAGTAGCCGAAACCTGAGTCTGGAAAGATGGGATGAGACTCGCATGCAAAAAAAAAAGGTCAAATAGTTTGCAAAAGCGGAAAAGGTGCGGGAAAAAATTTAGTTTAAAAAATTTTCAGCAGGGCCGAAAAAAATTTCAAAAAAAAAAAAAAAAAGGTAAAATAATAATAATTTTTTATAGAAAATACAAGTTTCGGTTTCGGTTACGGTTTCGGCCGAAACTAAGATTGAGGCCGAATATTCGGTTTCGGTTTCGGCTGAAAATCTTGTTTCGGTCGGACCCTAATACCAACACAACAATTTGATTTTGTACAATTTGATTTCAATATTAAATAAGTCAAAGGAGGCGATCGTGGCTTATCGGATAAGCTGAGGCTTAGTAATACGAGGTAAAATGTCACTCGAGTTCGAACCCAACTTGCCGAAAAAAATTCAACCAAAGTGGAACGTCTCTGCTGGAGCAAAAGGGAGTACACATCCCCTCCAATTCCAGGCACTTAGGGCCTGAGGGATGGACATAGGAATTCAGGGGTAAAACATCACCCGAATTCGAACCATTCCTAGATCGGGGGAGCACAATAGATCTGATCTAGAAGGTCGCAGTGCAAAGAGAAGCCCCAGAACAACTAATCAATCAATCATCATAAATAAGTCAATTAAAAAAAAAATATTTCTATACTAAATAAATAAATAACAAAATTATTTATATCAAAAGCAGGGATGGGCAGCATCGCGATTCTTTTGGATTTAAATCCGATACGATTTTCGGATAAGGATCGAAAATGCTTGGTATTGGAGCGAAATTATTTTTGTTCTCTGGAATAGAATCGGATCGCTAATCCTTTTGCAGTTGCCAGATCGGATCGTCGGAACTGCCCGGATCTGCGGATCCGATCGCTAGTCCTTTTTAAAGGGTTTTGCCCATCCCTGGTCTTAAGATAGGGAGAGGAACACGCAAGATTTGATGAAATTTATTTTCAAGCAATGTAAATTGTCTAAATTATTAAAATTTTGAGTTTGGTTTGAAGACTTTTCATGAGAGTTTAAGTTACAATTAAAATCATCTTCAAGTATTTTATATGCTTTCATCAAAAAATCATCTCATCTCACGTAGAATCAACATTAAATCAGTGGCGGATCCAGAGGTGTTTCTCGAGGGGGGGGTAATCTGGAGTGACCGGTCGCAGAGCACACAATTTTTTGTTAATTTCGATAATTTAAAGGCGAATTCTGTACTTGTTTGCCAGAATATAAATATAAATCAAATTTTTAAGCATTAATTTTTAAAATTTTACATTAAAAATACATTTTTTTTTTTTAAAGTATTTTTTTTTAATCTCAGGGGGTAATTACCCCCTTTACCCCCCCCCCCCCTTGTATCCGCCCTTGCATTGAATCAGCGTAATAGTTGATATCAATAATACTCAGCAGCTCTTTGGATGTTTCAAATTTCAAAACAAGTAGCCGTAGTTATTTAAAATATTAAAAATCTGGTGTGACTGGCGCACAGCACACAACTTTCTCTTACCTTCGGTAATCGAAAGTTGTGTACTGTGCTTGTCACACCAGATTTTTTTGTGTCGACATGTATTTAGTTCCCGGCAGTAGGGAATATTTGAATTCAGATGTAAAATTTATAAGTATGGGAAAATATTTATATTTTGTTGCCATGGCAACCATTTCTCCTATCTTTCCTATGAAGCACAAGAGTAAAGTGTGCTTCAAACAATTTTGAGGGCAAAACGAGAATATACATTTGAAAGAGCATCTAAAAAATAATTGATTTTTTGAATTTTAATCAAAATCGTTAGAGCGAATTTTGAGAAAATCGAAAAAAACTGAAAAAGTACATCAGTAAAGTACTAGTACTCTTTGGCCGATTTTGATTAAAAGCTTATTTTTCCGGTCCAGGAGGGTACAAAACTTATATATAAAATTTCAACCTTGTAGCTCAATTCCTTCATGCTTAAAATTGAACACACACACACACACACACACACCCACCCACCCACCCACCCACACACAGACAGACCATGTCGCGAAAACCACTTTTTTGGATTCAGGGGACCTCAAAACGTGAAGATCCATCAAAATCTCGACATCGAATTTTGACATGAAACCAATACTTTCTCTCTATATATATATTACATATATACATAGGTAAGAGAAAGTAAAAAGTAAAAATTGTTGTAATATCTCCAAACGTGTAGCTACGTCACACGAATGATTGGTTGCCTTTTCGATTGTTCTCTATGCTAAAAGAATAAAGATAAAAGCAATAAATGCAAACGCAGAATATAAGACAAAATCTGGTGCGAAGAATAAAAAAAAAAAAATGCAACCTAATAAGAGGCAATCCAAAGATATTATTACATTATAAATAATGATTGGGTTCTGGTGGTGTCCTTGTGTCCTTGTGAGATTTTCTCGTTATTCTTTCAACTTGTCCTCTAATTAGAAACCAAAAAACAAGTGCAGCGTGTCTTGTGAGTTTTTGTGTT
>JAKCPI010030038.1:0-35577 GCA_023213315.1 Euborellia annulipes | reverse complement strand
TAAACTGGAAATGAGAAAACATTGCGAGGAAAAATTCGAATTATAAAGAGGGATGTTGCCTATATCGAATTATAGAACGTTCTCTCCACATCTTGATACAAATAAGAATTTCGAGTTATCAAGCGTATCCAAATACACAGCATTTTTTTCGATTTACCGAAGTTTGCACCTGAAGAGTACGAAAAATCGAGAGTCGTCTGTATATGCAAATGGTCACATTTGTGACTCGCGAATATAGAACAAGTTGCCAATATTAACCAAGTTAATTACCAAGTTGTTTAATTTGGTAGCCTGCGTAGTCAAGATCCAAAATATGTTCAGGCAGAGTAATCCTTTTTTCAGTCACTTTCTGAAGGGTGAGGTGATCAAATTTCGTCAAACAAGTTGGAGGTTCTGAGTTATCTTCGTGAAGGTTACATTTCCAGCCCATCGAATTACGGAAGTCCTCCAAACGATTCTAGAAAGAAATTAAAAGGAAAAACTTCTTTAATCCTTACCCTATACTACAGAGGGAACTCAGGAACTCCCTTATTTTAAACAAAAAGTATTGGAGATATCATTTTAATTTTTTTTTTTATAGAGGTATATTAAAATTGTTTTTTCATTGCTCTTTACTTTCTCTTACCTCTATATCCAAAAAAGTGGTTTTCGCAACATGGTCTGCCTGTCTGTCTGTGTGTGTTCAATTTAAAGCTTGAAGGAATTGAGCTAGGAGATTGAAATTTTATATTTAAATTAGCCATCCTCCTAGGGCGTGAAAATAAGCTTTTAATCAAAATCGGCCAGAGTATTAGTACTTTACTGATGTACTTTTTCAGTTTTTTTTTTCGTGTGAACATCTCAAATTCTTGATGTATACAATTCGTCCGAAAACTCTGGGTCATTTGACTTTGATGACATCATCAAAGTCAAATGAATTTTAAGACGATAGGGCGTCGTATATACAAGTTCATGAATACCCCTACTATTTAGCAAGTCTCCTATGTCTTATTTGAGTATACGATATACGACATTTACCTCTCGTATTGCTAAATAGTACATACGACGGCCACATGCGTGTTATATCGGTGTCGTATGTTGTAAATCGATTTCCGCCATTAGAAATGTCAAAGTTTTTCTAACCTAAAAAGTGTTTGTGCAGTTTGTGTTTTGTTTTCAAGTGTTTAGTGTGTTGTTTTGTTTGTTTCTCTTATTTATTTATTTAAAAATAAAAATTAATGAGATATGTGAAACAATTTTAAAAAGAAAAAGACTTAGAAGGTTATGAATGTTGTTCGATCTAACCGATAGTCATCAAATACGACATAGGACATATTTTTGGTCCGTTCGTTAACTTTTGTGCTAAACTGTTTGCGATTTAAGACATTTAGGACAAAACACAAGATCATGAATACCCCTTATATTTTATTTATTGATTGACATAAATTCTAATAGGAAAACAACGGCGCTTCGAAGAAATCAACGTCTGAGCTAAAAATAAAAATAAAATATATCACATAGTGTTTGAAAAAATCAGTGCCGCCATCATTAAAAAAAGGGCATACGAACATACACGAAGGTTAAGGAAAAAGGTATGTGTGTAAAAGAAAGATAATAAAAATAGAAAAAAGAAAGATAGAATTTTGGTTTTTTAAAAAAATAAAAAAAAGTATTCAAAATAATTTAAGATAAAGAATTAATGTAACAAATTGAAAGATTGTAATTTAAGATCAGATTGATTTTGTTTAAGCCTTAAGTTCTTTAAATGTATAAATCTTAATTTTTAGGCCTGATGATGGTCTCAAATGATTACCGAAACTGAGAAATTTGCGCAAACCAGTCATCATGGTTAAAATTACAAAAAAATTCATTCAATTCATCTGAATCCTGATAGAAGTAAACTTCAAAATTCATTTAGTGAACTCTGGATCAGCTGAAGAACAATATTCGTGATGCAATCGCCAAGATCGACACGGAAATGCTGCCAAAGTGGTCCAAAACTTCAGATTTCGACTTTGCCAATGTATTAAGCAGAACGGTGGCCCCTTCAAGATTTTCAAAAAGCAATGAAAAAAAAAAATTTAAACATATTCTATACCAGGTACTTAAATAACAATCTATCGGAGCGTTTATAATTAAATGTATTGTCGCATCTTCACTCTTTTAACATTGTTTATGATTCTCAGAGAAATAGAGATATTTTGGCTGCCTCAACTCCTTTAACTATTTCTTATTTTTAAAAGATTTTTAATGGACCATGATTGTGTTTTCATCGATACTAATAAAGTATGGATAATTGCATATGTTCGTGCCTGATCTAAAGAAAATCTTAAATAAATGAAATTTTAAAGAATTTATTTATTTTATTAATCAAAGATATAGTCACTATTTTTCTCTAAAATTATTTTCCAACTATTTAGAAGATTGTCGATTGTCAATGTTGATTTGTTTTTCTTGAACCTTTACAAAATCAGGCACGAATGTAATGATCCAATAATAATAAAGATATCACATTTTTTAATTCTTTTTTTTAATTTAATTACAGAACGAAGTTGATGAACTGACCTCTTCAAAAATATACTCGAATTCGACCAAACAAACGGGAATTGCAAGTTTGTCATTCTTCACAATTGCTGTACGGCAGATATGATTCTGGGTTTCATCACATATATCTTCAACACTAATATATACACGTTTAAAACTTGCACACAGCATCTGCATAGGCAATGCTCACATTTTATAAATGAGTGACTCCTGGGTGGTGTGAACAAGAAGACAAGTACGCGAATTATGCGCTGCACTCTCCCATCCTGATGCACTTAAAAATTTATCTAGGAAAGAGCGATCTGCGCCTGCCAAGCAATTTCCAAGGACTACTTGTTTCTAAAAGAAAAACGAGATTATATGGAAAGAGAAGATCTTAAATGATGCCCATTTGCACAAAAACATCTTAGATCTTCAGCTCCCAGTCTTCCATAATCTAAAAAGCAAAATGTGGCATTTCACCTATTTTATTTACCAGGTAAATATAGAATATATATTTTTTTTGAAATAAATTTATCTTATTGTTATTATTTATGCGAGGGAGGCACAAATAGAGGATCTTAAGACCCGATTTCCTGTTAAGATCTAAGATGTGTTGCTTCAAACGGGCATAAGAAGACAATATTTACCATTTTATAGAAACCATGAGTTAAAATGGAAATGGGGTACATAAGAGGATTGTTAGTATCAAAAGCCTCATACAAGAGACACCAACACCAGTCTTGAAATTTATTCTCATCATGGCGTAAGTACCATCTTTTTGACAACTGCAGTGGTTTGTTGAATAAATGAGTGACTTTTAATACTCTTACTCCTGTAATACCCCTATAATTTCTGAAAATTCAAAGACTATTTAATGTTATTATGAATGTTCATTTAAACAGGCATCTACATACTATTACGCCAAATAATCCCACAAATGACAATAATAGTCTTCAATACCAAGTCATTAATTTTCACAAAATTTTCTAAAAAAAGCTATCCAAAAACTGGGCCTTAGATATTCTCAATTGAAAATATTAATATTAGAGATTGCAATACAGGGGGATACCAAATACCGGTATTTTGAGCCATTTGTACAATTTTGTAATACCGGTATTCACAAGTTTAAATACCGTTTTTTTATGTTGAGAGGTATATTATTATTTTTTTGCTTCGACAAAATACACAATATATTTAATATTTATTATATTATAAATATTATTATTATACATTTATCTACCATTTTGATGAGTAATAATATTATGTAATATAATAATAATAATATGTAATATAATATTATTAAACACGTGTTATGATGCTCAAAGTTTGATGATGCTTTGCAACACTTTTCAAGTAGTAAACTGGTCGCTGTTAGTTTGTTGAGTTCTAATTATCTACGGTTAAGTCAGGAGGTCGCAACACAATTTTAGGCGGGACTTAGTAAAAGGGACATTTCAGCGGACATTTCGACGTCCCTGGATCGATGCAGGAACGTCCCTAGCAAAGTCCCTTGTCAATTAAGAAAGTCCCGAAACGTCCCCATGTCGCCCCAGTGCTATCTGGGTATATATACACTCTCTAATAAAACTGGCAACATAAATCAAAGAAACATCTGTGTTTTTGTTCTTTTTCTAAAATTTCTACGACCGGCATTATCCGGGTCTAAAAAATACCGGTATTTAACTTTTGATCAGATATTGCAATCCCTAATTAATATATTATCTCACTTTATTGTATTGACAATAAAGTTCATTTTGCACCAAATTAAGACTATAATCCTTTAATTTTGTCGTATTCTACAATGACCTTTCATAATACCTGAGCTTATGACAGGTAAATTTATTCATTATGCTATTTGCAACCAAAAGAGACTCCTGATCATCGGAGGTTTGGAACGTAATATTTCCACATGATTCAAGCTCAATCCGCAATTTGATTTCCATTAACTGAAACAGTTGAATTTATTCCTTGAGAATGATATCTTCCCCCACTTATTGTCAGAAAATATAATTACTAAATATAAAACTTTATTAAAAGTTATATTCTTTAATCTAATCAACAAATCCTTTAAATGACAAACTAAGAATTTTTTTTAGTTTTTTTATATTAAAATTATAAACAAGATTAATTTTTCATTTTCAAAAGGAAAATCTTACTAAATAGGATTCAACTTAATAAAGGACCGAATTTACTTATACTTTGTTCCTTTTTAAATTAAATAATTATCTTTAAATATAATTAGATGAAAAACATTTTATAAAAAAGACGAGATTAATTTTTCAAATACGTTAAAAATATTTTAATTCAGATGTTTCCAATTATTTTTGCTTCATGAATCCGTTAATATAATAGAATTTTTCCCGCGGCTCCCTACATCAAAAAATTGGCCTCTCTGTCTTTTATTGATAATATTTTCCAGACACCTTGGAAGCTCTATTAATTAGCGCTCTTGTCATGTCACTTTTAATTCTATTATTCTCCATTTTTTAAAGTGCGGACCTTGGAGATTGCTACCTTCTTCAAGTGCCACCAAATCCATGTCCCACACATGACTTTCATTCTTGTGATTATTTCATTATTTTTTTTTTAAATATGAAAAATTTTTTAAAACATAGTCTTTAATAAAGGATATTACAGGAACGGCTACTCTAAGATCGTGGTTAGTGTAATTAATTATGTTTATATAAAAAATTAAAAAATTTTTTTATTATTATTTTTTATTTCTAGTCACTTGTCGGCCAACCAGTGTACATTATTGTTTTCAATCCATTGAACGGATCATCTTCAGGGCCTACAAAAAATATATATTGAGATGATCCGATCGATGGATTGAAATCAATAATGTACACTGGTTGGCCGACAAGTGACTAGAAATAAAAAATAATAATACAAATTTTTTTTTAATTTTTTATATAAACATTACACTCACCACGATCTTCGAGTAGCCGTGACCATCCTGTAATATCCTTTATTAAAGACTATGTTTTAAATATGTTTTCGCGGCAAGAATCATTATAATAATAATAATTAAGTGAAAAATTTTCATTGGAAATTTTCGTGGCTCAACATCTTTGAAATTTTTTATTAACGAATTCCATCTTTTATAAAAACAATGAAATAATCAGATGTAAAAAGCACATGGGTAACTTTAACACCTGTACTTATTTAAGTATATAACATATTTAATATAAATTGATTTTTTTTTTTAGTTTGGAGAGGAATGAGCGGAAAGGGAAATGGAGTATTGAACTGTCCACTTTGGTTTTTGCATTTGCAATACAAAAAACTTCAACTCTTTTCGTCTGGGAGCCAAGAACAACTCAAATATCTCCAATTGGTAAAAATTTTTTATAGTCTTGAGAACGATATAGATAAATAAAATCAGGAGATGATATGCAGACCAATTTATTCGGATTTTCTCCTCCCTCTATACGTTTACGTTTCGGAATTCAAACGATTCCTTCTTCAGGATCATGCGGGGTTAAGAAATAAATTTGACCCCAATTTTGTCATAAGAAATTGTAATTAGACCCCATCCCTATTTATTCAAATGAATGATAGCCAATTTAAATGAAATTTAATTTTTCGCGCTTGGGACAGAAAGCGAACCCAAAACCCCAGGCACTAGAAGCTAACGTCTTCTCTCTGAGCCACGGATCACGGGCTAATTTATAATTTGAATACAAGTATTACTGAAGAAAAAATAAAAATAAATAAATTTAAAAAAAAAACCAGGCTTCGGTTTTTCGGGAAAAACTCGGTTTCTCGGTTTTTGAAAATTAGCCAAAAAACCGGTAAACCGGTTTCGGTTTCCACCGGGGTCCAAACCCTACGCATGATCCTGAAGAAGGAATCGTTTGAATTCCGAAACGTAGACGTATAGCGGGAGGAGAAAATCCGAATAAATTGGTCTTAATACCATCTCGCGATTTTTATTTATGTACATCCATCTCATTAATATCCCCCAGGCTGTCCCCTATCTTTATCTTTATAATCTATTTTTTAATTTAAAAAATCAAACAATTTGTGAAAATTAACGGCATATTTTGTTGGATTTTTGAAGTCCACCTCCCTTACTATATAGTTCTATATAGATATTGATAATTTTTTTAAACTACTTACTTTTAAAGAAGATTCCTCTTTTATATCATCAACAACTAATTCTTTTAACCACTTTTTAAAAGATAATTTCAAATGATTATATTTCAATTCATATTTTTGGTTAAGTATCTCATCTACTTCTCTTTTTGATAAATTTTTTAACTGAAAAAATATTAAAATTTTAATACGTTTTTAAAATGAATTATTATACCCTCTAATTATTTAACAATATTTTGTATGTTTATTTGTAGACTGGCCAAATTTCCCTACCGAATTGAGATATTCATTGGATATAAATATCTTATTCCAATATATAGGCTAGATCTCAAAAATTATTTAACTAGGTCTTAATTATTATTTAATATGGGAATTTTCTTTAATCATTTGAAAAAAAAATTCTCTCATAAGTATAGTAAAAGTTGTCAGAAAATAATTTCGTTTTTTTTTTTTTTGTGAAAATGAAAGACCATTTTCTTACAGTCTATAAATATTTTATTCAATTAGGCCCATATATTCTCCATTTTGTTCCAATACCTTTGCCATCTTTCGGACAGTAGCGTGATTCCAGGCTCATAAAACTTCCTAAGCTGGCCAACTCATTTTTGACGTCCTCTTTTGAAGAAAAGGTTTTGTCGACTAAATTTTGTAGAGTCCGGAACAAGTAATTCGAAGTTACCAGATATAGAGAATATAGCGGGTGTGGCAGTAGCCTACATCCCATCCACACTGTAAAAGCTTTTGGCGAATTACCGAGTGTATCTTTCAATTTGCCTTATCAAATTAAAGGAAGTAAACTTAAGAATTGATCGTGTTATTGTCTTGTAGAAGCTTAAAGAAAACGATTCCTTTGAAATCCTACCAAATAGAAAGGGGTTGCCTTTTTTTTGATGATTATTTCCTTTGGAAGTGCTTTGAGCCATTTGATCTTTTTTACATAACGTTAGGTTATTTGTTTCAATTTATTTTATTGACTTAATACGTATTTCGACACTATGTGTGTCATCTTCAGAAGTTTACAAATGATTCATTGACACATAGTGTCGAAATACGTATTAAGTCAATAAAATAAATTGAAACAAATAACCTAGTGTATAATTTATATTTCCTATATGAATATGTTTCAACTAGTGCCAACGGTCGCCAGTATCAATTTAATGATCTTTTTACACCAAGATCTTTTACATTTGACATTATTGTAGACAACTCATTTCTCGTCCCTAAGAATGTGATACGCTTCATAAATGAATCATTTTCTTGACATTTGAGAAGCGAATCAACGTCAATGCGACGAAGCAAATTTCTTTCTGTAAGAACATGTGGAACCCAAATGTCAACTTTTGAACTAAAACGTTTCGCGTGATTATGAACGGTCGAAATTGATAAATTCAATCTCTCAGGCTATCTCACAAGTTCTTATTCGGTTGTTTCCATCAATTAATGCTTTTTCGGCTGTTTCCATCAATTATTAGATGCTCTTTAAAATGTATATTCTCATTTTGTGATTGAAATCTTCTGAAGACCACTTTATTTATTTTATCTTCAATTGGCCATCCATTACAAAGTGCATCTCTTGTTTTTTTTTATTTATTTAAGGTCTTTTTCGGCATCGGAGCTCATTTAGACCCCGTCCTTATTTCAATTAATTGGCATCCAATTCAATTGAAATAAATTTTTTCGCTTGGGACCATTTTTAATAAGGAACCAAACAAAAACTTTTGCGCAGAATCAAATAAATTTTTTTTACAAACGAAGCCTTGACTATCATCAAAATATATGATGGCGATGCAATTTAAGTGTGAAGCTATGAAAAAATAACATTAATTAAGCCTACTCTGTAAGGAAAAAACGAAATTACTTTCCGAACAACCCAGAAATTAATTCTTTGCCTCTACCACAAGTTTAAGAAAGATTTCCAAAATTTTACCTGCATTTCAATTAATCGATAAATATAAAAGTTTTTTCTAAAATTTGATAACATTTGTTGTATGTTTTTAGCTTTTTCTCTTTTCTTCAAATAACATTTATCGCCACAACTTCTATATAAAATATTATATGAAATATTTTTCTCTTTGAAATACTCCTTAAATTTTACAAAATAAAAGAATAAAATAAATGAATTAAAATGGAAATGAGATTAGATGTAGACATATCTGTACTTGGATACTCTCCCTCTCATCGTTTGTGATAGTGAATGTGTCCAGAATATGAATTTGGTTCACATGATAAATAATAAAGGCTCTATAATTGCAGAGTTCAGCAACTGGGCAACATCCATACATCGGATCGCCCAACTCCAAGTCGTACAATTGCGAATTCTCTTTCAAATTTGCTATATCCTGGAAAAAAAAAATAACTGACCTACTAATAAAGGAAAAGAGCGTTTTTTGTTAGTACGTCATCCCTTCACCCCATTGTAAGCCGCGTAAAAAAGAACCTCGTTCCAAAAGAATATTATATCCAAGATAAATTTCACACAGTTCACCAAAAACTATCAAACAATTTTTTTTATAGATAAATTAGGACAAATTTTATATGTCGACAAAATTCACATATATTTATTTAAATCAATTTGAATTCAATTATTTTTTTCATATAAATTTATAGATTTATTTTTCCTGAGTTATGAAACTAGAACTTTAACATATCTCAAGGAATCAACAAAAAACTTATTTTATCTAGGCTATTTTTTTAAAAATCGGACTATTTCTTTTGCCATATTTCAATGCAATTAGATTGGAACTCAGTAACTAATTTATTTCTAATTTCAGATTTCGGGCACCAGTCAATAGCCGGATCAATCATCAGGATTCTCAGTTACATCAACTTTAGAGATTTCGCCGAAAAAATTTGCTACGTTCTAAAAAAAAGTCTCAACTAATAGAAGAGTAAAGAGCATTATTACCTATAAGCTCTACTTTATCTTGAAAGGTACAAATCACAGCTTTCATTATCTCTTACTTCTGGTAGCTTTTGCTCATCTCAGGTCCCATTATATCGGACCAATCCTATCCTTATCTTAAACAAATTATAATAAACCTTAAAACTCACCTTCAAACGGCTCAATGGATTATCTGAAAGATTCAATTTTTTGAGATTAATTAAATTTTTGAAACTTGACCCAATTTTTGAGATTCGGTTATTCGCCAAATTTAAATCCTCCAGCCAACTCAATTCTTTTATATTCTAAAAAACAATCTCCCATTAGGAAGGTGAAGAAAAAAAGACTTCATTCGGCCTGACAATTATTTCCAATATCTACGTTTCGGGAACTATATTTATAGTCCACGAAACGTAGATATTGGAAATAAATAAGTGTCGGGCCGAATTAAGTCTTTTTTCTTCACCTTCCTGTGAATTAGACGGCCTTCCTCCACACGATTATAAAATACATATATATAGTTACCTCAATATTTGTTAATTTGTTTCCAGCAAGCCATAATTTTGTTAAATTTTTTAAATGGCTAACACTTGGAAATTTTTCTATTTTATTCGAATAGAGGTAGAGTTTAACAATAGTTTCCGAACAATGAAAAAGATCTTCTATATCCTGAAAAAATTAAAATCTTAATACTCGTGATATTACCATCAAAAATCAAAAAAATACCAAATCAGGCTTTCCAACCTTAACGTTAACCTTACACCCTTATTTACAACCTTATACCCGTCCAACCTTACGGTTAATCAAAAATATTCTATTGTTTCATAAGCCTCGGCTCAATTTTAGCCAACACAAATCTATTGCAATAGTATAGAGACTAAAGCCCCCAAATGTCTGCGTGAGAATACCTTTTTCAAAGCAGACAATAGGCCGAACGACCCTTTTAACAAAAGAATGACACTTTAAAAATAATATACTTATTTTATAAATTTAGAGAAACAAAAGAGGCGTTCGTTTACTTTCTCCCTTCCCTAAAGCACAATTCTCGACCCCCTTCTCCACAATTCAAAATCCTGGAACCACAGTGACCAAGAGCCAGTTTAGAAAAACTATTTAAGTTGATTCATAATTATTCGCCCTTTATATTGCGTTTTTCATTGTCAAAAATTAAATTAACCTTTCATTTACTTTTTTTCAGAAAAATATTCTTCCCTGTTCATTTGATAAAAATGTGTGTCGAAAATCATTTCATATTCGTCATATTATGCTTTGCCACTACGAGAAGGGATGGAAGGCAGCACAGGCATTTCGCAATCTCAAGGAACAAAAAGCGAAAGACAATGTCGAAGTGGTTTTCGACACGCATTTTCATCAATTGAACAGGGAAGAATATTTTTCTGAAAAAAAAAGTAAATGAAAGTTTACTTTTTGACAACAAAAAGCGCTCAACCTAATACATTATAAAAAAGAACTTCAGGAAGACTAAATATGAAAATTTTATTTTACCCATAGTTCGGATTCGATTATCCACAATTCTTCCATATTTTTCAATTTATCAATTCCTTTCAACGTGATAATTGGTTGTCGTATTGCAACTAATAATTTCAATTCCGGATATTCGTCAGCTAAAATTGGTAAACACCTTAAATTAGAATCAAATAGATGCAATTCATTTTTCAAAGACGCTTCATCTAAGGTTGTAAAAGGGCTAATTTCGGCCTCTTCATCATCGGTGTCATTTATTGAAGAACAAGGAGTGGAATGTTCTGATTTCATGATGAAATCCCCCTCTCCGGTAGCTTTAAACTCATCTTCCATTTTCAATAATAATTTAATTAGTAAATAGAATTGAAATTTCGAGAATTATAGAAAATATGAAATATTATTTAAAAAATAAAAATAAAAAAATAAAACTGAATATGTAAATAAACAGTCAATGGAAAGTCGATTGGTGCTGCCATCTAGCGGAGATTTTATTGAACTAGAATTACATTGAATATGTTAATTTCAATTGGATTGGCTACCAATTCTATTGAAATAAATAGAGACGGGGTCTAAATGGCTTTCGATGCCGAAAAAGACCTTAAATGAAATTATATAAAAAAAAAACCTTAATGAAATATATCAATCTCAATAAATAAGCAAGAAGGAACGACACGTCCTTTTGTATTATGTCTCTCTGACTAACTTCAAGATCTTAGACAATAATGAAAGGCAAAAAATCTGGTGTGACTGGTCGCACAGCACACAACTTTCTCTTACCTTCGGTAATCGAAAGTTGTGTTCTGTGCTTGTCACACCAGATTTTTTGTTTTTGTTTTTAATTTTTTTTAACACTCACACTTTTTTTCTCATTCACACTCACACACACATTCACAGAGTCTTTTCGGCAACTCAGACCATATAAGACTTTGACAATAACCGTTGATTAATTAATATATATATATATTTTTGAGGTACAGGCATTCTTATTAAATAAAATCATCGGACTGCTTGGGATCCGAACCCCCGACCCTTGGTATACAAGGCCAGCACGCTAAACCCTACACCAAGCCCGAGGGCATTTTTTTTGTGTCGATATATATTTAGTTTCCGCCGATATATTTAGACTTCATGTCACGTCTCAGGGGGAGGTACCTAACTTAAATATAAAATTTCATGCTCATTTCTTGAGAGATTTTGTTCACAGACACACAGACAGACCATGTTGCGGAACCCACTTTTTTCGATTCAGGGAACCTAAAAAAGCGTGTATATCCATCAAAATCTCGACATCGAATCTTTGACATGAATCCAATACTTTCTCTCTATAAATATATTACATGAATAGGTAAGAGAAAGTAAAAAGAATGAATTTCTCCTTAAACGTCTCAATAAATTGTTAAATAATCGAAGTCTTTTATTTTTGGCTGCTCCTGCCTTTCTCCTTTTATACTAATGCACAGCTACTGACTATTGGTTTAATTTATCTAAAATTAAATTATAAATTAAAAAAAAAATCAATTTATCGAACAGACATAAAACATAAATACAAATTTTATATCCCCTTGGCATGTCCCGGTCATCCAATTCTGTGAATCATAGCCGACTTTTGTCTCTAATCGAAATTGCCCATTTTTATTACCCCCTCCCTTTTCTTCTCTTCCCTTTTGCGACTTTCCAATGATTTACTTGGAGTATTTCAAGAAATTCGTCACAGTTACCCAGCAAGATTCTTAATTTTATCGGGCAGAAAATTGAAGCCAATATCAAATATCGAAAGAGAAGGGATAAGATGAGTGGGGGAAACAAATTTAAGCAATTGATCTTATTTCATTAAAGCGCGCCCCTCAATCAACAGACCCTTGGGGCCTTCACCCTCTCTTGGGGCCACACGTCATACATCAGGATTATTAATACAACCCAACCGAGAAAAGAATATGAATTCGTTAAGAAGATGGTGGGGGGATAAGCAGAAAACGGGTTCTATCGAGTAGAAAAGCGAATTTACACTAATTGATGAAAAGGGAAACTTCATTTGACAATAAAAAAACTCAGCAAATGCAAAAAAATCCCATCTTCCTTAATTGACATCGTTAAATAGTCAAAAAAGACCTTGCCCTCGCAAAAGATCAGGTATTTTTGGATATGTTTTGAATCCTTAGTGAAAAATCTCACTCCCTCTATTAATCAGTATCCAAATTTTCATTTTTATAGATGTTAAATAAAAAAATAATTTTTTTTACAGAGATTGGAAAGATTATCATACTCCTCTGATTAAAAGAAAAAAAGATGTGTTAAAAGAAAGGAACAAACAACCAATCATGTCTAGTCATTCATCCCAGTCACCAGGTGAGCCCGTCCTTCATTTTTCTCATTTAACATGGTTTCTTTAATTTTTTATAAAATTTATTTTGTCGGTACTTTGAGTTCCTTACAATATTATTCCTTCACCTGCACACCTGCGAAGATAATTATAATTTTTACTTGTTTATTTGCTGCCTATTTCTTTCAAAATTTACATTTTATCTATAAAAACATTTTGATACACAAATTATACTTGACTGATAAAGAATTTTCATTTACCAGAATCGAAATTAAGATGCAAATCCCCATAGGGATTTAATATTGGCTCTAAGGAAGGAAGAGCCGGAAAATGAATTTGAAAAATCAGTAAAGTGTACTTCAAACAATTTTTACATTTTACTATCTAAAAACTATCTAAAAAATAGTTGATTTATGAATTTTAATCAAAATCGTTAGAGACAATTTTGCGAAAATCTAAAAAAACTGAAAAATCATTTCAGTAAAGCACTAGTACTTTTTGGCCGATTTTGTTCAAAAGCTTAATTTCACGCCTCAAGGGCACTAACTTAAATATAAAATTTCAATATGATCGCAATACTTTCTCACTATATATTACATACAGCGATGTAACAGGATAAAGTCGACAAACTCCCGGAGGTGATTCTAGACCAGATTCTAGTAAGCAACAAAAAAGTTCCTTTTTACTATGGTCCAATTCTCAACCATTTGGCCGTTATCTCAATTTTTGTGTTTTTTCAGAAAGAGACGAGTTTTTTCAAAAATACGGTCATATTTCCTAAACTATTGCCCTTACAGCAAATTTGAAAACACTGTTAAATTTTCATAAAGAATACAGTGCGAGGAAAGATTTTAAACCTATTTTTGATACGGTTAAAACCACTTTTTTTGAATTCAGGGGACCTCAAAACGTGTATATCCATCAAAATCTCGACATCGAATTTTTGACATGAATCCATTACTTTCTCTCTATATATATATTAATATATATATAGAGGTAAGAAGAAAGTAAAAAACGTGAATATTTGCAGCAAAATGGAGGCCATTTTGAAGATTTTCATTAACTTACTCCTACTAAAATTATTACAAGATGTGAATTTTATAGTTGGATAATCGTTAAAAGAATGGCAGCAAGTTATTATTTGATTTATTAAACCCTCTATGCTGACGTTTCGTTCTTGGTTAAAGCCATCCTCAGAGCTTGCAGGCTATTAAGATAGGCAAGTTCTGAGGATGGTCATACCAAGCCAAAACAAAACTTGCGGTCTGTCAATATAGGCAAGCTCTGAGGATTGTAAGAGAAAAATAAAACTTTTCAATATTTAGCGATTAAAAATTTTTTTTAAATGTCGACCATTGTATTGTAACCGTATCAAAAATAGGTTTAAAATCTTTCCTCGCACTGTATTCTTTATGAAAATTTAACAGTGTTTTCAAATTTGCTGTACGGGCAATCGTTTAGGAAATATGACCGTATTTTTGAAAAAAAACTCGTCTCTGTCTGAAAAAACACAAAAATTGAGATAACGGCCAAATGGTTGAGAATTGGACCATAGTGAAAAGGAACTTTTTTGTTGGAATCGGGTCTAGAATCACCTCCCGGAGTTTGTCGACTTTATCCTGTTACACCGCTGTATATAGGCGAGAGAAATTAAAAATGAAAACAGTACGGGCTATATTAATTTTAGGATTTTCAATGCATTTGAATATAATATTTCCAATCCGTGAATTAGCATGCAAATACAAAAAAAAAACTGTTTGCAGCCTTGTTGCCTGATCAAGCAATGTTAATAAATTTCCGACAGGCATTTAATCAACGATTTCCATTAAAACACACTCCACCAAAGCTTTTTTTCTTTCTTTTTTTTTGCAACTTTTTAGTTTTGTTCTCTGCTAACAAAAGCTGCCACGAGAATATTAAATAATATTTTGTTAATGTTTTCCCTGTAGCTATTGTCTTTTAAAACTCGACCGTAAACTAAAATAATATATAATATTAAGTTATAATAACAAAGGGAATTGAAATAGTCCATTGTGCAATTACCCCTCTCCCGCCCAGGTGAAAACTTTTAAATTCACCTAAATATTCACAGAGAACACACACCCATAGTTAACATTTCAAAACCTAATCTCTTTCAAACCTTTGAATTTTCTCCTCTCTTCATTTTTCTCACTTTCGATGTAGTTTTTTATTCTTTTCTTCTCTCATATATAAAATGAGTAATAACACATATTCATTTTAATTAAAAAGTTTTTATATATTAACAAAAATAATCTCATTTAAAAAAAATGTATACTTTTTATTTTTGTATTACCTTAATATTCATATAATAAAATTCTTTGAAATAACGAAAAGCTTATAGGTACATGTATATATAAATTAATTTAAAAAAATCATTTAGTAAAATAATTAAATGGAAAGAATACCCGAAGGCGTAAAATAATATTTGTTGATTGAACAAGGGGGCACGCAGAGCCTTTTTCAATAAGATGGGGGAAGGGATGGGGGGGGGGACAAAAATTCCATATCTGTAAGATAACAAAAATATTATTCATATTAATAAGTATAGTCTTTGAAGGCACAAATTGAAGATTTTTTAAATTAAAGAATTTTTTACAGTAAAATAAATATCTTAATTAAGCTTTGATTGAATTTTAAGAAAAATATTACACTTGTTTATCTTCTCAAAAATTTGATTTAATTAATTTTTTTTTTTAAATTTCAGTATTGATCCATCTCAGCAACTATTCTAAGGCAGTGTTTCCCAAACTGTGCGCCGCGTCGCCCCAGGGCGCCGTGAAAATTTTCCTACACAAAATATTAATCACTGTGGTGCAAAAAAAGTGGAAAGCGAAAATTTGACCAGCATTTTACGATCATGAAAGCTGAATTCGAAATGAAGTAACTAGCTATTTGTAACAACATAAGGTTTGACATGGTGCGGCCCGGAAAAATTTTGATATATTAAGGGCGCCGGATACCGAAAAGTTTGGGAACCCCTGTTCTAAGGATTTACTTGAGGAAAGCCGACAGATCATCTAGTAGCTACTTCAAGAGGATCAAATACTTAAAATCATTTTCAAAAGGAGCTATTATAAAATCAGGTGTGAATTCATTTTAACTTTTGCTTATACCAAAGAGATTGTAATCTTCAAAAAATTCACAATCAAAAAATATGTCAAATTAATTAAATATTTTTGGATATCTTTATATTTGAATCAAATATTAGTATTCAAAATACCTCGATTCAAACTTTAACTGATTCATATTTAACAAGATTTATGTTTTTTGTTGGTGAGGCCAATCGCCCCATGGCCCCTGGGAATTGAACCCAGGATCTCCAGCCTTTCCGGGGCATCGGTGTGCTATCCATTGCACCAGGCCACATGACCTTCGATCTCTATCTCTCACAATCTTGTTAAAAAATATGTCGACACAAAAAAAGAAGTCTGGAGTGCGTTTAGTCATATCAGATTTTTTTAAAATTCGTTTTAAGGTCTATTTCGGCATTGGAACAAATTCATTTGTTTATATTTACATGTTTTTTAATGACACCTGTATGATTTTGTTTTGATTTTTCTTTCCAAAATTAACGAAAAATGTCTTTTTCTTCTGTGATTATTTCAAAAACATTTCAGTTTTCGGAAAAATATCAAAGAATAAAAAAGTTTTTAAAATTGAGTATTTTATCATAATATAACAAAGAAATTGAAAATTTCAAAATTTTTGAAAAAACTTTTTAAGTAAAGTACTACTTTACCAAGTGACGTATTTACTCCAAAAGTTGATAGAAGTCTACAATTTTAGTGTAAGGAGCATATACCAAATTTCATCGATCTAGCTGCTTTTTAAGCAATCGTGTTCACACACACACCCAGACGTAATTCCAAAAGAATATACGAGAAAGTCTCGGGGGAAGTCATTTCCCATATTTTTTCAAAAATTTTGAAATTTTTAATATACCAACTTTGATTAATTACATTAACAAATTAGTAAAAAAAAATTTCAACCATTTATTTAACTCTAAACTCAGAGCACCTTAAACTATTAATCCAACTCTAGTCCCATCACGACTTAATAATAAAAAAAAGAAAAAAACTTTCGAGGTCATCGGTCGTGGTACGGAGAGAGAGATCTATCTCATAAAAAAAGCGAGTGCTTTTAATAACATGGGAATGTAATTATTGATAAATCGAATATGATTCTGTGATTGGATTGGATTTCATGCATGGAGGCTACATCGGATCCAATGGACTCGGACCTTGCTACGCCCCAATAAATAAGCCCCTTTTGCAAGGTATTCATCAGACTAATAACTTGAAGGAATCAATAACTAACCCGGGTTGCAAAATGAAATTCGCAAAAATATATATATGTAGATCTACTGATATTATATATTTACAAAATTATCTTTGAAATATTTTTAATGGTTTAAAACACTAAAAGCCAGACTTTTTGAAATTTAATGAATCCCTTAGTATCTGATTTTTTTTTTTTAGAAATTTTAAAATCAAAAAGTAAATTTAAATAAAACTTAGTTTAGATTAAAATTAAATTTTTCACAACTCTTCAAAAAAAATTAATAAAACCTACTTAAGTTAAAAGAAAGTAATGTGATGTGCCTTCACACCAGACAGTAGCGTTTTTTAAATTTCATAATAAATTCATTGTATATCACAAATCCGGAGAAAAATTACAAAAAAAAGGTCGAACGAAAAACGGCGTCTTAGTAGAGCTTCGCCCCCCGCCCTCATAGGCTAACTAGCCTAGTTACGCCACTGACACCAGATTATTTGTCGATATCTTTTTTTTCTATTATTCTGAGAGTGGTTGCACTTAGGAAGAAAATGTACTGGAGGCTGAGAACTTTTGGATGCCACAACTGGAGACGAAATTTATTGGTCCATCTTTTCAGCCCTTTCAGACCTAACTGCAAAAGGACTGAAGGACCAATAAATTTCGACGGAAAGGTCTCTATCGGTTTTGGCATTCAAAGGCTCTCATTTATTGATGCCTTCTGTACTTTCTCTTCTTCAACATTTTTAATTTCACATATTTAATATGTAATCAAAATTTTTTACTCCAATAAAGTCAACTTAGAACACCGCCTTCAGAACTGCTCTGCTTCCTAACATTCTAATAATTCTTTAGAATTTTACCTATTATTGATAGATGTTAGCCTATATTACACTAATTCACTTTTCTTATTAATTAATTTTACCAAAATATTTATTTTTTTTTTTTAGATGGCGTTATTTGAGACATTGGTGTCTATCATTCGTCAAAAGGAGAACATTATTATGTCATAAACTGTCACCATCATTTTGTCAGCATATGGATATTTAAAATAAAGGTGAATATCATCCAATATTTCGACCAGAGTGTATTAATAATAGGAACCGACCGAATATTCGGTTTCGGTTACGGTTTCGGCCAGTTTCCCAAAAATCATGGTTTCGGCCGTAGTTTCGGTTTCGGCCAAAAAGTGGCCGAACCTTTCGGCCGGCCGAAACCAGAGTCTGAAAAATGGGATGAGACTCGCATGCAAAAAAAAAAGGTCAAATAATTTGCACTTGAGGGAGAAAAAATTTTAGTCTCCCTAAAAAAAGGTAAAATGATTTTCACGGGAGGGAAAAAAATTTTTTTATAGGAAATACAAGTTTCGGTTTCGGTTACGGTTTCGGCCGAAACTAAGGTTGAGGCCGAATATTCGGTTTCGGTTTCGGTTTCGGCTGAAAATCTTGTTTCGGTCGACCCTAATTAATATGTAATATAAATATTCTCTGGGTCATGGACTGAAACATTATGGATATACAAGTACAGTGAGGGAGAATATTAAGCCCACTCATGCATTTTTTACTTGTGATTATTTCATTAAATATTAAATATTTTTTAATGGAAACTTTCATGGTTCAAACCTAGAAAATTTCCAATAAAGATTTTCATTTTCTTTTATAAAAAAAATGAAATAATCACAAGTAGAAAACGCATAATATTGTCCCTTGAAGAAACTATTTTTTATTTTATTTTTTTAACACTCACACTTTTTCCCATTCACACTCACACTCACACACACATTCACACAGTCTTTTCGGTAACTTAGGCCATTTAAGACTTTGACGATAACCGTTATGAATATATATTATTTGGGGTCCAGGCATTTCTATTTAAGTCATTTGGATACCAAATGGCCTGGGGTTCGCACCCGCGACTTTTGGTATAGGAGGTTAGCGCGCTAACCCCTACTGTAGGGGGGCCTACACCAAGCCCCGAGGGCAAGAAACTATTTTGAGATTATACCCCAAGAGCGGCCAAAATTGCAGTAAAGTAGTGTTTTTAAAACAATTTGCAGAATTGTTATTGCATTCACTGGCGGTCTCAGAGTTCGATTAAGGAGGGGGCACGAAATTTTTGGCGTAGGTGAGGGGGAGAGGCAATGACACATTCAAAGAAAGGAGGCTAATAATGATATATTTTAGTTTCGGATTCAAATCAGTATTAATTAAGAACTTGTGTATTCTTAAAACCATAATATTAATATTTTTGTCTGTCCAAATGTCGGGCCCCTCTGTCTCCCCCCCCCCCCCACCTCCCTGAGACCGCTATGCTGCAATACATATCTGAATACTCTCTTTATTAGTTTACAGTTCAATATTGTTGGAATATTGATTTGTAATTTTGCTATTATTAAATACACTATTACCAAATCTATATTGACAATGTTAAGATTTGTTAGCCCCCGGGCTTGGTGTAGAGGCTAGGGTGCTGGCTTTCTTACCCAAGGGTTGCGGGTTCGGATCCCAGGCAGTCCGATGATTTTATTTAAGCCATTTGGATACCAAATGGCTTAATAATAATGTTATTTTTTTATAAAAGTCTTATATGGCCTAAGTTGCAGAGAAGACTGTGCATGTGTGTGTGAGTGTGAGGGTGAATAGAAAAAAAGTGAGTGTTTTTTTCATATTATAAATTTTATTTATTGACCTAGACTAGATTTTATTTTATACATATAGGGCCTACTAAAATATCTAGCCTTGATTCTTGTTCCAAACCCAAATCCCCCCCCCTTTGAACTATATTATTCGCATTATTGTGATTAATAAATCCTTCTGATTACAATTAAAATTTTCTTACCATTAACTTTGAATTGAATCACTAAATAGATTACTTAAATTTGAAAAAAAAATGTATCCTTGATAGGGAACAGATTTATTTATAAATTTATGAGATTGGTGTTCGGATAGCGAATAGATTTTGTGCATTGATCCTTGGCCAAGATTCGAAATAAGGTTTTCTGATTTACTGGCCTTCGAACCAATATACCTTCGAGATCCTTTTCATTATATTTATATTCTGGAACAAATTTTTTTTTTTAAACTTTGGAATAATTTTTTTGACTTTCAATTCAATCTTTTTTTTTGGAATATTCTTTAAAATATGTAGGAAAACATAGATTACTTATCTAATAATTATTAATTCTTTTCGTTATTTTATAAAATATAATAAAAATAATTAAAGCTATTGTTTCTTAATGACTTAATAGATTAATATAATATGAGAATGTATGGGGTATTGGCAGCCAAGGGGAAAAATATAAGATTATATTTTGCCAACGTTTCGAGTGCATATTGCACTCATCATCAGGACAACCTGGCTACCAATAGACCACATATCCTCATAGAAACGTGTTTAAATAATGTTTTGCTACGTGGTAAGGAATTTGGTAGGCAGTGGCGCATTCAGGAAGGGAGGATAATGAACACCTCGAGTAAATAAACGGGGATTCCGGTAGGCATTTTAAAAAGATATAATAATAATTATAATAAATATAAATAATGCTAAACTTTTCACATATTTTTTAAGTTTTTTATTCATTTACAGTGATATTATTGCGTTTTATTTAAGTTGGAGATCAAGAATATTCCTAAAAGGGACATTTTTCAAATGAATTTAATAAAATATTTATATTCTGAATTTGAAATAGTACGCTTTTTTGTCTGGTCGTCTATTATATAGAAAATCATTACCCTGTACAAAGTATATTGCTATAAAACCACCCCTCTTGTGATATATAGTCATAAAATGATTTTATGAATGGATGTTTGTAATATAGCCCTCGTCTAAGAATAAAAAATGGGTTGAAAAATATCATATGGACAAAGATTTTTGAAAATAAATCATATTAAAGATTTAAATTATAAAGGTGGACATTTTTCCTTATACAATATCATATTAAAAAGAAAAAAATCCTAATATGCCAGAGATGGTCCAAGACTTGCATCTACCCAAAAAGTGACTGGCTTTTTAGGGAAATATCAACTTTTAGCAACTATCAAGCCTTCTAATAAAAATATCTATTCTGATTTCAACTTACCTGTGACCCAGGGCAGCATTACTTCTGGTACCAAAGGCCAAGGGTTCGCATCCTGGTTGAATCCAATTGAAATAAATAGAAACTGGGTGTAAATGGCCTTCGATGCCGAAAAAGACCTTAAATGAAATTAAAAAATAACTTATATTGAATAGCTTTTGTGTGAAAAAAATTTATATCATTAATTATAATTATAGGAGTTTTTTTCAATGAGGAGGTGGAGGAGATTTTTATCTCTAAATATTTATATTTCTGAACCTTGCCTTAATGTTAAAATAGGAGCTGAGAACCTCCATCCAAATAGAAATTAAAAAATCATGAATCACTCAGCAGTGGTCCCAGAATTTAGTGTGGAAGATAATGAGGCATACAAGGGGGGGGGGGAGGGAGTATTAACGATTTAGTACAGGATTTAAACTAGCATTAATACATTACTTTTGTATGATTAAAACTATAATCAGGGGCGTAGCCAAGAGATTTTTCAGGGGAGATGAGGGAGGAGACAAAAATGTCAAGTAAATTTAGTCATTTCACACTACTCTAATTATTGTTATATTTTTCAGTGCTTCGTAAAATGGAAGAATATAAGGAAGGTACTTTGAACTTCTCTTGACTCTACTAGTTAACAAAATCCAGAAGCTTTTTAAGAATACGAAATTAACAACCTCCGAAGAGAAAGAGAAAAAATGAAATGAAGACGCAGAAAGAGAAGAAAATAAAACGAGAAGTGGGAAGAAGTATTAATGACTAAAGAAAGAAATTGAGATTTTATTTTGTAAGTTGTTATATTGTCAGGGTTTTGTTTGTAAAGTTTCTAATATTACTAAATAAATTATTCTTGTTAATTCAAACATCTGATGGACTAGATCTCTCGCTATCTAGCACTAGATATTTTGCAATTTTTTAGTGCATATCAATCCAGACCACTCTATTGATAACTAAAATCTATAGACTTATTAGTCCAAGAGCTGGCGAAAAAAATGGGCAAGAGTTTTCTGAAGGCTAATATTTTCAGAAAAGGCTGCATTTTAGTGATGGAAAGATACTCTAGAGTCAGCACTTCCAGTACTGGGGCCTTTGGCGAGAATAAGCCGGTAAAGTTGCGAGAAAATGGGTTTTTCGCAAATATCTCGAAAACTATGCAGCTTTCCGCAAAAATCTATACAAAAATAATCGAAATTAAATTACAAACAAAAATGGTCTAGTACATAATCTCGCTAAAGTAAACGGTTCGGGAGATATAGAGGGGTAAAATTTGATGGTTGTCATGGTAACAAGATATAAATATTTCTCTATCTCACCATCAGTGTATCCTTTCATATGAATTATAAATTTTACCCCTCTAAATCTCCCGAACCATTCACTTTAGCGTGATTATGTACTAGACCATTTTTGTTTGTAATTTAATTTCGATTATTTTTGTATAGATGAATTTTTGCGAAAAACCGCATAGTTTTCGAGATATTTGCGAAAACCCATCTTCCCGAAACTTTACCGGCTTATTCCCGCCAAAGGCCCCGGTACTGAAAGTGCTGACTCTAGAGTATCTTTCCATCACTAAAATGCAACCTATTCTGAAAATATTAGCCTTCAGAAAACTCTTGCCCATTTTTTTTCGCCAGCTCTCCGACTATAAAAAAAAGTTCATTTTTGTCGACCATTGTAATTTATTATAACTTACGATATTTTAAAATATCTAACGAGTAGAAAAACAATTCAGATCTCTTTTGTTATTCTAAACATTAAAACTAAATATAGAGTGAAGTTATTATAAAAAACAGATAAAGCAATGCCCTATCTAGGATTGCTCCAGAATGGAGCTTGGAACAGTGTCAGAGTGAAATTAATGAAATCGAATTTCAAGACAAATGTGTCTGGCTAATCAAGATGGTGTGAACGCCACATTATGACAATCCTGTGTGTGTGTGTGTGTCTATGAAAAAAGGGCCACCAGCCCCCTTACATATGGCCCCCCAAAAAGGCTGCTGCAGCAGCTGCACACTTGAAACGCATCGCGTGTTAACAAGATATGACAAGACAAATTAAGACACTTGCCTGCCCCACCAATTCCAATTCCATTTTTTTATCACTTCTTTGTCTATTTTAGTTCGGAAACACAGTTGGAGCCCCAACATCGAAAGAAAAACCATTATAGATAACAAATTGAGATCGGGTTTCATAAATGATTGTGGGGTGCGAGTGAAAAAAAATTAAATTATGTATTCTAAAAGAGCAACTTAATAAAGTGGGTGTTTTTTTTTTGAGAGTATAATAAAAAGATGAAGTGCTTTAATAAAAACCACAAGATTTAATGTTAATTAAAACATCTTTTTACAAAATGAACGACCTCCCCTCCCACTTTTCTCTTATGAGATAAAAATATGGACATCAGCGATATCGCTCATTGAGCAAAAAACTTTTACAGTTTTTTTTTATCAATGATAAATTATTCTTTTCTTTCTAAAAAAATCCGAATTTAAAAAAAGACTGAGTAAATAGTCTACATTATTTTCTATAATAACAATTTTGGTTGCATCCTGTTCATAATTAATTTTCGTTCAGTATCTATTAACATAACAATTTCAATTTGTTTGTATTCATTTAAAATTTGTTATTATTATAAACATAGTAATAACATGGTTTATAATTGCGTTGTTGTATAAACTATTGCATTATTTCTATGAGAAAAAAGTCTGAACTTAAATCACCTGCGGGATTATCTCTCCAAATTTAGTTATAAAAAAGTACTAATAAAGTGTGCTTAATAAAATTTCAAGGGCATAACGAGAATATACATTTTAAAGAGCATCTAAAAAATAATTGATTTTTGAATTTTAATCAAAATCGTTGAAGCGAATTTTAATCAAAATCGAAAAAACTGAAAAAGTACATCAGTAAAGTACTAGTAATTTTTGGCAGATTTTGTTTAAAAGCTTCGTGTCACGTCTCCGGGAGGTAACTAACTTAAATATAAAATTTCAATCTCCTTGCTCAATTCCGTCATGCTTTAAATTGAACACACACAAACCAAGGGCGGATCCAGAGGTGTTTCTAGGGGGGGGGGAGGGGGGGGTAATCTGGTGTGACTCGTCGCACAGCACACTATTTTTTCATAATTTCGGTAATTTAAAGGCACATTCTGTACTTGATTGGCAAAATATAAATACAAATCAAATTTTTAAGTATTAATTTTTAAAATTTTACATTAAAAATAAATTATTTTGCGAAAAAAAGGAATTTTTTTTCAAATCTCGGGGGGGGGGTAATTACCCCTTTACCCCCCCCCCCCTGTATCCGCCCTTGACACAGACCCACTTTTTTTTGGACTCTGTGGACCTCCAAACCTGTATATCCATCTCAATCTCGACATCGAACTTTTCTGATTTATATAACATGTACTTATTTCGATTTAAAGCCTTTATAACATTTTGAAATTCTTGATATGACAAAATATTCAATGTAAAAGATACGAAGCGAGTTCTCCAACTACTCCATTAAAGATACGCCACTGCTTTAAATTATTTACTTTTAATCTTCGTAAAAATTTGACCTCATTCTTATATAAAAACTTAATAAAAATTTATAGATATTCTGTTAAGAAAACATAAATTTTTTAAACCAACTTGTTTTTTTAAGATTTCACTCAAAGATTATAGGCTATTATTTATTCTATTTAACTCAAAAATATAATTCAATTTTATTTTTGGGAAAAGATTTCTTATCAAACAACGCATTCATTTGATTAGAATAACTAATAATTTATTTGGTTTCTTTTTTTTTTTACTTATCATAATGAACATAAATAGAATAAAAAATAAATAGCCAAGGGGAAGAAACACCCGGCGTTATCGGCTAGGCAGGGGTCAAAAAAACAGAGCACCCATTTTTTTGATACCTTATCTTCTCTCTACCCTGTTTTTACTTGCGGATTAACTTTTCGTCGAATAAGATCAGAATCAAGAAACTATCTCAATGCAACCGTCTTTTATAGATAAAGAAAAATCTGGTGTGACATTACACAACTCTCTGTTACAAAACGCAATTTATAGCTGTTATGTTATATTCGTAAGAGGGTAGAAAAATGAGAGATGCAGCTAAGGTTTTTTTCTTTATTTATTTAATCCGCATGATTGATGTTTCGGTTCTGTGTTTGAACCATCTTCAGAGCTGGCGAAGTCATTTTCAAAGTGTCAGGCTGAACGCACACCAATTGAGCAAAACGTTTTTGCTCAATGCCAACGCACACCGATTGAGCAAAACGCTCAATGGCAAAACATTTTGTTCAATGATGTCGAATCAGCCTCAATTATGTTTTGCCTCTTCGGTGTGCGTTGACCCATAGAAAAACATTGAAAAAACAGTTTTAGGCACGATTAGTCAAAAAGGTTTTATTAGAAAACGTTTTTGCTCAATTGGTGTGCGTTCAGCCTCATAGTAGATTTTATACATTGTTGAACCAAACTCTTATATAATAAATATATACACAGAATGCAATTAACTAATAAATTTTTTATTTTTTTATTTATTTGAAATTCCTATCTGGATCCCCGTTTATTTACCCGAGGTGCTTTCGTGCACGAAGACACACACCTCAAACCCAACCGGCCTCTGGCCGTAGCCATCTACCGGCACCCCGTGAAGTTACATCATTTCCTATCTCTAACTCCTCCTCCTGCTTTCGTCTCTAGCTAGTGAACTAATCCTTATTACTGGTTCCACCCGGTTCCTTTTATCGAAACTCTTCTATGCTATGGAGGATGTCCTAGTTGAGGAGGGACTCCCTCAGCACCGGCGTGTAGCCTACTCCTTTCGAAGAATGCATCACTGAGAGGGAACCTTCTGTACGTCCCTTCCACAGGACGGGATGTCACAGCAACTCCCTCTCCTCGTAGAGTTGCCTGGGGGCTAATGTGGTAAGATCCTATATTCCAATCCAGGGCTTGCTTGATGATTTGTTTACATTAAATAAATACTTTTATTTAATGAAAAATCCCGCACGCCCAGGGTTTGAACAGGGATCTTCTTTGTAGAAGCCGACACCCTAGCTCACTACACCAGCGAGCCCCTAACTAATAAATTGTGAGATTTATATTGAATTTGAACAAATTTCAGCCGACACCCGTAAAAATATTATTAATAACAATTAAACAGCTAAATCATTGATATTTTCCGTAATTTGAAATATTTTTATTTATGTCTTCGGTGAAAATTTTATTTTCAGTAACATAGCCTACATTTGAACTAGCTTAAAGACATAATCGGCCTCATATGCAATCTGCAGGTTGAATATTTTCGCTGGCCTATACTATTTTTCGGTCAGGGTCGCCTATCCAAGTGGTTCGAAATGCTTAGCCTTGCTTAACTTGAGCGATCTCGTTGGCTGTACCGGCCAGGCACCATCATAGATAGTAAATCAAAAACACTTGAATGTTTCTAACTTCACTTCAATATTTTCTGGAATATTATATAGGCCTATAATTAATAAATAATAATATTCCCTAGTTCATCGGAAAAAATTATATAATAAATAATAATAATAGCCTAGGCCTATATAATAAATCGAATAAAACTATTTAATTTACATTCGAATGAAATTAGCCATAAATTTGATTGTTGATGTATTGGCCTCGCAATGCATGCTGATGACGTCATCCCCACCGGCCAGTTGGTCCAGCAGTCCCAAAGAAGATCGTCGTGATTGATATCGGGAGTGCGAAATTTATTATGAATTTGTATTTATAAAATGTGTAATATGTGTTTAATTGATTAATCAGTGTCGCGGGGATGTGTTAAGTGTTTAATAAGTGTTTGGAAAATGCCAAAAGGAGAGAGAATAAGACGGCATTCGCAAAGGTGAGTTGTGCTCCTTTTTTTAAGCAATTAGATGAAAAGATGGCTGAGTCTCTGAGTTGATATTCGATTTAATTTTATTTCTATTGTAATCAATATTTAAAATTTTCTTAGTGATTGCATTTTTTTATTTTCTATGTTTTTAATTATGGAATTGATTTGCTTAATATAAACCATTTATCAATAATCATCTCTCTTTCTCACACTCTCTCACTTACACACACACACACACGCACGCTTTCCCGCGCGCGCTCACACACCCACAAGGAGTTTATTTTATTTAATCTAAAATATCTCTTAGCCCATCGGACTTCCAGAGGGGAAGGGAAAGGGGACGCGTGGAAGCTATACAAGAGGGGGCCCGCCCCTCTTAGAATAAAAGAACAAATAATTAATTAATTTTTTACATTTTTATTTAAATAGATAGTCACTTAAAGAAGCTTGACTTTTGTCCGACCATCATCTAAAAATAAAACCTGATTTCACCTATTATTCTCAGAAACTATTAAATCGAGCAAAAAATAATAATAATAAAAAAAAAAAAACAATAAAATTATTTTCTATTTTTATTATATTCATCAAATTAATAAAAATAAAAAAAAATCTGATGTGATAGCGCACAACACAACTTTCTCTTATCCTTCGGTAAGAGAAAGTTATGCACCGTGCACCAGATTTTTTGTGTCGAGATATATTTAGTTTCCCATAGCACCTTAATTCCAAACTATCATTTTAAATATTGTCTGCTTGAAATAAACTATGGTTATTTTTCAAAATTTTAATCTCATATTTGAACAATTTATACACAATAGATAATCCCAAATAAATACAAAATTTCATGAGAATTGGAAAAAAATTTTTTAAATGCGTAAAAAGTTCCAAAGGGGACCCCCTTTTGAATCGAAATTAACATACAAATCCCTATTGGGATTTAACATTGGCTCAATGGAACGAAGAGCCGGAAAGTGAATTTGAATAATCTGAAATACTACATCAGTAAAGTGGGCTGCAAACAATTTTCACAAAATATTACTGATATCAGGGGCGTATATATAAATTTTTTTAGGGGGGCCTGAACTCAAAAATTTTTTGAAAATTTTTTTTAGAAACTTTTTTCACACGAAAATTTTTGCGGAACATTTTTTCTTTTCGTACCAAAGTTTTCCATCTGCGGAAAAATTGTTGCCGAGTCTGTATAACCCAAGTATGTGTTTGGAAAATCGGGGGGCCGCCCCCCACGCCCCACGAACCTTTTAAAAGGGCATATAAATACAATAATAATTGATTTAGGCATATGAATTTTAATCTAATAAAAAGAAAAAGGTTTAAATTCGGTTACCATGGCAACCATTTCTCCTATCTTTCCTATGAAGTACAAGAGTAAAGTGGTCTTCAGAAGATTTCAACGGCAAAATTAGAATATACATTTTAAAGAGAATCTAAAATTTTTTTTTTTTTTTCTTTGCTGTTGGCCAAAGGCCCTCCCCCCATAAAAATCTAAAAAATAGTTTATTTATGAATTTAAAAAAAAATCCTTGGAGCGAATTTTGAGAAAATCGAAAAAAAAAACTGAAAAAGTACATCAGTAAATTAGGCCTACTAGTACTTTTTGGCTGATTTTGTTTAAAAGCTTATTTACCCGAGTTCGGAAGGTGCCTAACTTAAATATAAAATTTCAACGCCGTAGCTCATTTCCTTCATGGTCAAAAATGTCCACTCACACACGGAGAGCAATTTGAGGGATCCACTTTTTTGGACTCAGGGGACCTCAAAACATCAAAATCTCGACATGATCGCAATACTTTCTCTCTCTATATATTTCATATACCAGTATAGGGTAGGAGAAAAAAAATCGTTCAGTGAAGTCCAATTTGTTAATATTTGTTTCCTTTTTCTTGATTTTTTAAAATTTAAGTCTCAATATTTATTTCCTTCTCAGTGGTAAATGGAGTCTAAATGAAGCCCTATTTATTATGTAGACTGGGAATCCCTTCAGGGACGTTTGGACGTTTTAATCAAGTGTATGTGTCGTTTTGCACCTCACCTCGGTTGCTCATTTCCATATCTCGAGTCAGTCTGGAGCCAAGAGATTCCCTTGGGAGCTTGCGATAGGCAACCACTGGTGACTAATTGTCCCGGGACACATAGTTCATCGGCATCGGGTCTTTCTTAAAGGGGGTGACTCGATATTTACTACAAGCGAGACCAGAATGCCCAATCACTACCCACCCTTAGATATCTACTTCTATATATCGTAAATATATATCTATAACATTTACTACCTCTATTATAATTATAAATTCAAATATAAACTACAAATAATTGAAGATCATTTTACATAGTGAATTCTAATCGAATTGATATCACTACGTATTTTTATTTAAATACAAGTAGAATATTAATATTAACAAGAAAAAAATTAATATTTAAATTTTTTTTAAATACTAAAAATCTGGTGTGACTGTCGCACAGCACACAACTTTCTCTTACAATTGTTAGCTTCGGTAATCAAAAGTTGTGTTCTGTCGACTTATATTTAGTTTCCACCGATATATTAGAATTAATTTTTTTTTTTTTTTATTAAAAACATTCACACTTTTTTCTCAGTCACTCACACTCACATTAGAACATGTTCTAATCCAGTCGCAGCGACTATTTAATAGTTCTCCTCAAGTGGTGATGCTAAGTTTGGTTTATTAAAGAGAAAAGAAAAACGCTTTATTTTCAGCAATTGTTTTTATTTCGTTAGTAAGGCAATATTTCCATATATATTTCGGAGAGGTCTCGAAATATATGGAAATATTGCCTTACTAACGAAATAAAAACATTGCTGAAAATAAAGCGTTTTTTTTCTCTTTACTATTTAATAGTAGCGAGTGGAGTTGGTAGTAGCGACTAGGCTGTCACACGATGCGATCACTCGCTACTATTGAAATAAGCAGCGACTAAACCGAGGCTTAAAGGGATCACTATGCAGACTGCTGCGGGCGTGTGGATCCCTCAATCACCTTTACCAAATGCTCGACTCTTCATGTTTTGTCTCTACTTCAAAAAAGTTTTATTTTTACCACGGTTTGCTCTTTTCCCCCTACTTGGGCGAATTTCGATTATAAAAATTTAATCACCCCGCAGTGCTCATTGTTAATCAAATTTCAAACACGTTTTTTATTTTAAAGTGGAACTTTTATTTGATCGTCTCAAATTCTTCCGTTCCTCTATCAGCATGTCGCGTTACAAGCCGTGACGACAAAATTAGGAAAGTTGAAATTTATTATATATGACGAATTATAAAAAAAGATTTGTTAGATTTAATTATTCAATTTTTAAATTGATAAAATATAATTTTTGAGTCAAATACTAAATAAATATTGTTCTCAGTTTTTAACATGCGTCTATTGATTTCCCATTATCAATCCCATTTTCCAATTATTAAATTAAGATTAAAAACGCGAAAATACCCTTAATTGAATAATTTTCTGAGAATTTTCAGGTAAACACCTACGATCCGAAAAAGTTTCACTTACATCGTGCTTTCATAAAACCACACAATGTTATTTTTTTTTTTAAACGCTCACACTTTTTTCTCATTCACACTTACATTCACACAGTCTTCTCAGCAACTTAGGCCATTTAAGACTTTGACGATAACCGTTATTATTTATAATATCTATTGGGGGTCCAGGCATTTCTATTTAAGCCATTTGGTATCCAAATTGGATTGCCTGGGGTCCGAACCCCGCGACTTTCGGTATAGAAGGCTGGCACGCTACTAACTACACCAAGCCCGAGGACAATTAGTGTTTTATCTTGCAAAAGTGATAATAATTAATAGATAAATATTTTATTTTACAATATTTGCACAATCGCCATGAAAGGCTAATATCATCGAAGGGAGGTAAAAATCAATTTAAAATCATGACTTATATAATTTGGCAATTGCCAAAATAATCGCTTATTTTATTTCAAAATATCAGAACATGACCGTTTCTCTCTTTCACTCTTCTTGTTATTTCTTTAAAATCCCATCGCATCGTGAATGAAAGTGTTCATTGTATGTCAGAAACAAGAAAATCCCGAAACGAAGCTCTCTCTATCTCCCCGTGATAGACTTGATTTCAGGTCTTTTTTAAAGAAGTCGTCACGTAGTGAGGCTATAAAGAAAGACTTAGGCCTAAAGGGAAGATTAGGTTTGCGCGTGACGCCATTCAAATGCGTTTCTCCTCCTCGCAAATCGCCGAGTGCAATTACCAGGGGGCAATATTTAAAAGTTATTCATTAGCCTCGCTAATTCTTTCCAATTTATCTTTATATATAAGGAGATAATGTCCTCATCGCTCTAAGAAGAAATTTAATTAAAAATAACATCGGCGACATGCTCCTTCTCTAATTAAACCAACCAACTTATTTACAAATAGTTATAAAAAAGAAGGATTTTGAGGCGAAACTTAGCAAAAGTCATCTATTGTTCTCTACCTAAACAAATCTTTTATTAAAAACTTATTGCAATATTATTCTAATTTGATGTAGAAGTGGCTACTATTTGATCATCATAAAAACAATAAAACTCCAAATGCTGAAAATTTGAAAGATTTATTTCTAACATCCTTATTTTCAGTAATTAAAATTTCAAATCCAATCGAATAATGAATAGGCCTATATATATTTTGGAACATCCTAGAGCTGAGGTGTGAGATGTCTTGTAAATTTACTATAATATTATATGACCCTGTTATACGGGGTGTAGCGCTATATATGTTAATGATATTTTTACTTTCTCTTACCTATGTATATATGTAATATATATATAGAGAGAAAGTATTGGTTTCATGTCAAAAATTCGATGTCGAGATTTTGATGGATCTTCACGTTTTGAGGTCCCCTGAATCCAAAAAAGTGGTTTTCGCGACATGGTCTGTCTGTGTGTCTGTGTGTGTGTTCAATTTTAAGCATGAAGGAATTGAGCTATGAGGGTGAAATTTTATATTTAAGTTAAACACCCCCCGGGACCGACAAAATAAGCTTTTAATCAAAATCGGCCAAAAAGTACTAGTACTTTACTGATGTACTTTTTCAGTTTTTTTTCGATTTTCTCAAAATTCGCTCTAACGATTTTGATTAAAATTCAAAAATCAATTATTTTTTAGATGCTCTTTCAAATGTATATTCTCGTTTTGCCCTCAAAATTGTTTGAAGCACACTTTACTCTTGTGCTTCATTGGAAAGATAGGAGAAATAAATGGTTGCCATGGTAACCGAATTTAAATCTTTTTCTTTTTATTAGATTAAAAATCAAATATGCCCTCGGGGCATGGCGTAGAGGTTAGCGTGCTAACCTCATATACCAAACGTCGCGGGTTCGGACCCCAGGCAGTCCGATGATTTTATTTAAGCCAATTGGATACCAAATGGCTTAAATAAGAATGCCTGGACCCCTAATAGATAAATTATTTAATAACGGATATCGTAAAAAGTCTTATATGGCCTGAGTTGCCGAAAAGACTGTGTGAATGTGTGTGTGAGTGTGAGTGTGAATGAGAAAAAAGTGTGAATGTTTTTGGAAAAAAAAAAAAAAAAAAAAAAATCAATTATTATTTAAACGCCCATTTTTTTTTTTTTCGGAGAAAAACATATCTCTCTCTCTCACAAAACTATCTTCTCTCTTTCTACGCGTTTTAAATTTTTCTACCTTATCTTCGCATTTGGCCAATGTTAATTTCCTATAGGGATTTGTATGTTAATTTCGATTCAAAGGGGGGTCCCCTTTGGAACTTTTTACGCATTTAAAAATTTTTTTTCCAATTCTTATGAAATTTTGTATTTATTTACGAATCTATATTGTGTATAAAATGTCCAAATATGAGATTAAAATTTTGAAAAATAACCATAGTTTATTTGAAGCAGTCAACATTTAAAATGCAAGTTTGAAACTAAGGTGCTATCGGAAACTAAATATATCTCGACACAAAAAATCTGGTGTGACCAGCACAGTGCACAACTTTCTCTTACCGAAGGGTAAGAGAAAGTTGTGTGCTGTGCGCTAGTCACACCAGATTTTTATATGAAAATATGTCCTAAAAATATACTTATTTAATGTTACTTGGAGAATTGACAACAAAAATTATATATAATCCAATGAAAACAAAAAACTTTAATGTTGATTTTCTCAAAACTCGATGTTTGGTCTTTGACACACCATTGCATAACAGGGTCCATATATATTTATATGTTGATGTTTTTTTTTACTTTCTCTTACCTCTATATATATGTTAATATATATAAGAAAAATATTCAATTTATGTCAAAAATTCGATGTCGAGATTTTTGATGGATATATATACGTTTGCAGGGGTCCCTGAATGCAAAAAAGTGGTTTTCGCGACATGGTCTGTCTGTCTGTGAACAAAATATTTCAAGAGCGAAAAGAGCTGGGATGTTGAAATTTTATATTTAAGTTAGGCAACCCCTAGGGCGTGAAAATAAGCGTTTAATCAAAATCGGCCAAAGAGTACTAGTACCCTACTGATGTACTTTTTCAGTTTTTTTTCGATTTTCTCAAAATTCGCTCTAACGATTTTGATTAAAATTCATAAATCAATTATTTTTTAGATGCTCTTTGAAATGTATATTCTCATTTTGCCCTTGAAGACTTCTGAAGACCACTTGAGAAAATTGTTTGCTGTGCGACCAGTTACACCAGATTTTTCTATTATATTTTCCTGTTTGTTAATTTTTCGCTGATGTTACTATGCCTACCATTCATAAGATGTTTCTCCTTTCTTGGACTAAGATCCACCCAATGGAGGGGAATGCAAAAGCTGGGGCCTCTTTCTCCAACCCCCGGCAACTAGGCATCCCGCTAAACATGGAAGCAGCTTTGGTAGTTTTCTCTCACTCGCTGGCGCGCAAATTTATTAAATTAATTTTTTTTTCTCCATATTTTTAAATATACAACATTTACATCTCAGCAACCATAAAGAACTTGAATTATACTTTATCTAAGTACACATTTTAAATTTTATATTCAGATTTTTGGATTTTTAGATTTTTTTCGGATATATTTCTTTGTTTGCATTAAGGAATTGCTGCACTCTGGAGGATTAGTATTGAAATTCCGACATGGCTCATTATTACACCGAATAACTACCTTAATTTACTATCCAAAAAGAGTAAAATAAGAAAATTACTTACTTTTGGACTTGGTCCACTTTTGCTTTGAATATTTCAATCGATAATCTCTCGACCACTGTGCAGGGTGCAGTTTTTTTTTTAAATAAAAATTGAACCTACTTAATAAATATAAAATTCCAGTTTATATTTTCACCTTTTATAATCTCATCTACACAATTCTATTCGTATGATATGTTTCGGATATCGATTCATTTTTCAAATATATGACAAAAAAGATGCGAGAAAGAAGGGAAAAAAAATAAATAAACTATGTAAAATCGACAAAGAGAGTGGTTCGGTGTGGTTTCTTTGGTGTCGTTTGTATAAATGTTCCATTTATCTGTGACAAGCTACAAAATTAGATATGAATATATAAAGAGAGAGAGGAGGAAGGAGGCGAGAGCATTTAACATAGATATTGGATCAATGGTTGCTGGGGTATATTTGGTATGCTTTAGAGATTGCCATCTTGCTCTCTTCGGGTTCGATTCCCTCTTCCTACGATATACTTAGATGGGATTGAATTTCTACTCGGGCGACATCAAAAAAAAAAAACCTTTTTCCATTTCAAAGAGATTACCATTTGCATTAATCGGCACATCATTGTCTATATTTGCACAAAAGATTGCAAAAAAATTGGGTTATCCACACGAGTGCACGCAAAGGCTTATTTCACTTCCAACAATTGTACTCTTATAGAAATTCATTTATATTATTATGGAAGTTGAATTTTAAAAACATTCATTGGAAAATTGCTATATGAAAATTTTATATGCTTGATGAATCAATTTGATTCGATTGTGCTTTTGAAAATCTTTTTCAATATTTCCTATATATAATACAGTAGTTCCTGAAGATACAATAATAATCCCAGAGAATTATTATTTAAATACAATAGGC
>JAKCPI010030037.1:0-13418 GCA_023213315.1 Euborellia annulipes | reverse complement strand
AGGCATTCTTATTTAAGCCATTTGGTAGTCAAATGGCTTAAATAAAATCATCGGACTGCCTGGGGTCCGAACCCGCGACTTTTTGTATACGAGGTTAGCACGCCAGGGGCGTATATAAGGGGGGGGCGAGGGCCCCCCCAAATTTCCCAAACACATATACATATATAGGGATATACAGACATCAGCGCAACAAATTTTTCCGCAGGATGGAAAACTTTGGTTCAGCAAAAGAAAAAATGTTCCGCAAAAAATTTCGTGTGAAAAAAAATTTAGTTTCTTAAAAAAAAAATTTTCCGCAGAAAAGTTTTTGAGTTCGGGCCCCCCGAAAAAAATTTCTATATACGCCCCTGTAGCACGCTAACCTCTACACCAAATCCCGAGGGCAAGATGTCAAATTGTCAGGTTAGTTGACAAAAAAGATGTCAAGTTGTCAGGTTGGTTGACTACTTGACATCATTTGTCCTGATTGAAGAGTGCGATCTGACACTCGAAACGTCGACAAAACAATAGATTTTTATTTTATTTTCCGCCTTGGTTCTTCCCATATGTTTTAAATCCTCATAAGAAATTAATTGTCTTAATTTTTTGGTTTGCCTTACAAAGAATATTTCCATTAAGAAAGGTTTAATTCGGTAAAAAACCTGCATCTAAAAAAAATTTAAAATTCACTCCTACTTCTAATGAAGATAATTCTAAAATATTGAATAAATAAATAATTATAATTTTAATGATATTTAATGACTAGAAATATACTAATGTTTGATGTGGAAATGCAGGCAGCCAAAAAATAAAACACTCGATTCTTTGTGAATGATCACAAATTTATTTTCCTATAAAATTCATAGAGAATCGAGAGGTTTATTTTTGGCTCCCCTGCACCTTCCACATCCTTCCCAAAATATAATTTTGTTGCAAATTAGGCGTGACGACAATGAGGGGTAGATTAAAAGAAAGGAATAAGAAATAAATAAGCCCGTACTCTCGGGCATCTCCCAACGATCTACCTGAGATAAGGCGACTTTCTTCCATTTCCCTCTTAATCAATCGTTAGGTTTTACAACAGGCTGTCTGACTTCCTCTATTCTGTTTTAATACCGACCTCCTAAATAATTAATTAAGGAAATAGACAAGGTATTTAATAGTTGTTGTTTATTTACTAAGTTTCCTCTTTAGAATAAATGCATTTAGTCTCATTAACTTTGATGCTCCAATACTTTGTAAGAAATTATAGTATATTGTTCCATTAGAGAGTGGCCTAGACATTCAAGGTCGTTGGCATGCTTCCATGATAATAAAATACTATATAGAGTAATCTTTAAATAAATTTGATTAATCATTTATTAACATTAGTACACTGAACCTATTATCAGGAAACAAGGAAATTTTATTCTATTTAGACGAAAAAGGAAGCGAAACAAGGTCGTTCGTTTTTCCATACTACCTGTTAATAGGAAAGTTTCGTAATATGTGATCTATTTTTTTCGTAGTTAATTTAAAGGTGGTCAATTGTGAGTCATTAGGCAAAATAATTTATTTATTAATTTTCCACCTTTATCTATTACGATAAATGATATTGATCCCTTTTATTCTTCAAGTTTTCACCCTTTATAACAAAGTAATTTGCATATATGAACCAAACTTCAATTTTGGAAAACTTATAAGTGAAAATTATGTCTTTAAATATATTGTTGTAGCTTTTTATTATTAACTAGTAGCCTAATACTCTGGAAAAGTGAGAATAATCACGTCTCGTGATAAAGAGCTTGAGTTATGATGCATCATCAATAATAATGATAGAAGAAACTCAAGAACATCTTCTATTTATTTGTCATTAAACGTTCGAGAGATCCACACGCCCGCACCAGGGACACACACAGTAGATCGAAAGTGACCAGAAGAAAAATGTGTGTCCCTGGTGCGGGCGTGTGTATCCCTGTGTGTTTCTAAAGGTTCTCTATGCAGACTAGCTACGCGCGTGTGGATCCCTCTATCATTTTTAATAAATTATACTCGGGTAATTATTGAGAAAATTCACATATTGTTTGAAATTTTACATCAGCTTAAATTTATTTAAGCTTCATTTTCTTTTTCAAATTTTTTTTCTTTTCGGCTGCCTAGACCATTACTGTTTTATTATATAATATAAGTTATATATTTTTTAATATCATTAATAACGATGACAACGGAGAGACGTTGCACACGCTTATTTCTCAGGGCCACCCAGCCGTGCTTTGCATTGCTTAGCAGCAACAATCTTGGCTATTTCTCTACTCTCTTGCTAGGCCCCTGGCTTTTATTTACCTCAAACTCCTGAGTTCAAGATTTAAATCGGTTGTATAGATTCGTTCTTGTCTTGTTCCTGAAAGATAGGCTACCCAATTGACCAATTTATTATTATTGGAATTTATAAACAATCTTCAAAGCTAATTCTACATATTACCTCTGGGAGAAGATTAATTATCAGTTTTTATAATAATTTCCACTAACAGCTACCCGACAGCTCTAAGCTAGTTAAAAATCCTTTAGTGAATTGGTTGGTTATTCTGGTTGCCTAACTTCTAGTAACCTATTGGTTTTATTTTTGAGCTGCTTTCTTCCATTTAAATATTTCTTACTACATCATCTCCTATGCATAGGTCTAATAAATAATTTTCCACTAGACTATTTTTTTCAATATGATTTTGAATATTAGTTATATTTTCCTTTTGAAAACACTATTTTTCATTAGACCTATTAAGGAGTCAAAAAAAATCCAAGTCATGTGCAGCCAAAATGAAGAATGATTCTTTCGTTGTCCTCTGAGCGCTCCATTCATGCGAATGTGTGTCTCTGAAATTGTAATTTTCATTTAATCTCGTCTTCGGCTCTGAAGATGGCCTAGACCAGTGGCCGAAACGTCAGCCTGGAACGGCAACAATAAAAGAAATAATTTTGGCTGCATGTCTTGGATTTTTTTTTGACTCCTTAATAATACTTCCAGCCACAAAGACATTCCTCACAATTCATCACTTCAATTAGACCTATTAAAAAAACATTGAAGACAAAAATTCCAGTGTTATTAATAGACAAATTTTTAAGAAAACCTGGAACATACCGGTATTTTTTCCTTTTAAAGTAAACTTTATTCACCTGTTTTAATTTATAAAATAATTCCATAGTATGACATAAAATACTTATTATCCAACTGTTGATAAAATATAAATAATTTTTATGATTATCCAATATTCGAAGAGATTACGAAACATTTAGCCTATTTGGGAAATTTGAAATTAATAATTTTATTAATAAAAATTCGTTGGTTAAAAATAAGAAAATGATTATGTAGAACAGGGCTGCCCAACATGAGGCCGGCGACCTCACTCTTTGCGACCCTCGGAGCGGGCCTATAAACTTATAAATTACCGTTATGCTATTTTTGGAAAATTCCCAACAGCCGTTTTTGCCTTGTTAGCACAAATTTATAAAGTCAAAATATACCGGTAGACGTTCCCTCTGTGATAAATCACACCTAGTTGCATCGTTTATCAACAACAAATATATTAAAATTTATATTGATGCATTCCAACATTTACAAACTTCCCACTAATTTTTTTGTAATTTAATAGTTGTTGAATAAATTAAAATAATAATATAAACGCAGTTCTACTTTGTATACCATACCTATTAAACTCACTAATAAGGTTGCATACAAAGTATTTTCTAATGGGAATCTCCAAACCGCATGTCTTAAAGCGGCCCTTGGGCCACTTGCAGTTGGACAACCCTGATGTAGAAAAGATAGATAAATGAAATGTTATTGAAGCAGACAAAAGGGAGAAAAAAATCTTTTAGTTCTAATGTTTCGAGCAGTTTCCAAAGGCTAGTAGGTTGCTGATCTTTATAATAAATAGAGTTGAGTGTGAGTTAAAGAAATGCTGAAGAAAAAAGCTAGTAGGGTTCCAGGAATTTTTAAATGGGGTTGAAGAAAATTTTTAGTAAGGACATTGGCACATAGCATTAATAATAAACTTCTATATGATGAAAATTATAATTATAAATTTGCTCTGTTTGAAAAGAGCGGGGAAAATGTCGTAATGTTGTTGCCTATTTTGCTTTTAATATTTTACATATATCTAAAAAATCTTATCAATTTTTTTTTTGAAAAATTGACAATCATTTGTAGATATCGCATTCATTTCTATTATTTTTCCGCCTTCGTATGATTGAAAGAAGATCAATAAAATTTGATCGAAACTTGTTGCTTATTGAGAAAAAATAAATAGAGGCTATTACCTCGACTAACCTAATATTCAGCCAATAATTTATATGCGCATTAGTCAAGAATTTGAAAGAAATATAAAAAAGTCAATGAAGTTGACAAAACTTTACTGGCCAAAGGGATTCACTCCATGTCGTAGGGACTCTTACTAACAAAAAAAATTCTTACCTGTATAATATTAAAAGATTTATTTTCCTTCATATTTGTCATCATTCAATTTATTCATATATTATAAAGTTTATAATATATGATGAAATGACAGAAGAACATCTGTCTCTTACCTCAATCTCGTTCCTTATATAAGAAAGACACTCGAGATCAACTCACTGTAACATTTCTTTTAAGGGATCGTTTTTCGTTCATCCGATTAAAAAAAAATCAATTATAAGTTGAGATTATTATCTATATAAATAATAATAATAAGTGGTAAAATACTCAGAATAATTATCATTAATATTACTTTAAAGTCTTTTTAGTCGCTCCCACACCCTGGCTGAGAGATTAAAGATAGTGACAATATCAATAGCTATTAAATGCCAAATGGTGCGAGTTTCGAGCCCAGGCATTCTGATAAAAATTGAATACCAATTGATATAAATAATTAAACTTGTATCATAATAAAAATCATTAACCTTCGAGTTAAAAAATGAGTTTTTTCACATATAATTAGCTATCTGAGGTATAAGGAAAGTTTTGTGAAATTAGCAACTTAATAAAGGCATTTTTTATAAAAATTATTAAAAATTAAAATTAATTAATTAAAGTTAATTCATTTTTTTTAACTAAAATTTATTACTTAAAAATTTTCAATGAAGTCGCTTATTTCCCACCCAGCACATTCTAGTACTATTTGACGATACAGTTTCGTACCTATATGTACAAAGTCCGAAACGTACCGCTACTTTCAATTTCAGATATCGAGAAATCATCGACAATTATCAAATTGAATTAGACTCCATCATGCAGATGATCCCATCTCCAGTGATTCCTTGGACTATTCCAAAGCCACAGATTTTTTTTGGGATCTTTCAAATTTCAAAACTACTAATCCAATTACGTTTCGCAAGCTTTTTCTCAAAATTTTGCATAATCGTTTCTCAAATCATTTGGTGGTTTTTACGGACGGATCAAAATGTGAAAATAGGGGCTTTTATCTTTGATGATACCTTCAAGTCCTTTAGGTTGGCCAACGAGACTAGTATTTTTATGCCGGAACTCAGGGCGATCTATCTTTTCAAAAAAATAAAAGTGAGGTGGATAGCTGAGTAGATCTGGTAATATGGAATAAAGAAAAGAGCGATTGCAGCTACGTTTATTTCGTTTATTAGTCGCTTCAAGCCGACGTTTCGGTCAAACTTTTTGAAGAATTTTGTTGACACCCCTAAGCCCTGAGGATGGTCGTTAATCTGACCGAAACGTCGACTTGAAGTGATTAATAAACGAAATAAACATAGCTAAAATCGCTCTTTTCTTTATTCCTTACTAAATAAACATTTGCTTGCGTTTCTAATTTCACCTCTTGTTAGTTAAGCCGAACTTTAGGTCTTAGCTAACTAACTACCATCTGGGCTCTTATTTAATCCTATGATTAGCTTAACTATGTGTTAAAAGACTTAAAAGTAATAAATAACGGATCCGAAGGATAGAAGTGAAGCAACCGGCCCTCAGAGAGTCTCATCTTGTGACTAAATGAATGGCGACCACGGGTTACCCGAATTGGCATTTTTTCCGCTCCCTTTAAGCCGTGCTTGTTTTTTCTCTCGGTATCTTTTTAAAATTAAATTTGCCGACCCCGTCTAGGGATAAGCCCATGATAGTAGATAAAATTTTCTTTATTTAAAGAAAAAAAAATCCCCTCCTCCTCCCACCCAGTCAAATTGAACCATTTAAGAACATATTTAACATATTATTTAATCCTTACCTCATATGAAAAGTTTGATTATGATGTCTTCATCAGATTCTTGGTCCTATATTTAATTATATTTTTTTTTATATTTACTAACATGTAAAACACTAAAAAAAAATTTTTCATTTAACTTTCCTCTTTTTTTGGATGTTTTTATTGTTGTTGTTGTTCATAGCAGTTTATAAACAAAGTCGCTCCTTAATTTTTTTGACTTTTTTGTGAAATTTTGTTAGTTCTTTTATTATTTCTTTTTGTGGAGGGTTTTTTAAACTCTTTTACTACATTTTGGAATAATAAAAGTTAGGTTTGCTTTTGGAATTTAGCTTAACTAAGGATTTCTCTGCGTTGTTAAGGTAAATATTTTGAATATTTTTTTTTTTTCTTTTTTTATTTTATCGAAATGGTCAAAACGCGTAGCCAATGTAGGCTTGGGACTAGAAGTATAGGTGTAGGAACCGATGATAGGTCATGTCCAGAAGATGATAGTGTAGAGAGACTTAATCAGGTGATTTGTAATTTAGAGAGCGAGTTAGCTCGGCTTCGGGATGAGTTAGATTCGATTAAAAATGTTATTGGCCAAGGACAGGGAGATTCGGATGTCTGTCAGGGAAGTGAAATTATGTTAAATAATTCAGATATAGTTAGGGGGATTAGTGATCGGGTTTTGATATTAGGCGATAGTTTGTTTAAATATTCGGCTTCTTATGTAGCATCTAGTGGGTTTAAATCCTGGTATTTTCCTGGGGTGAGATTTGAACAGTTAGCTGACATTGTAGAGGGTTATGTAGGAGGTGGAAGGGATTTAGTGTTTGTCCATGTAGGTACGCATAATATTTATGATGCTAGTCCAGAAATATTTAGGTGGAAATTTGATAGGTTAGTTAATTGTCTTCGGGATAAATTTAACGGGGCAAAATTTATTTTTAATGGGATAGTCTATAGGAGAGATGTTGATTTTAGAAGAATTGACTGGGCCAATGACATTTTGAGTAGAGTCTGTTCTCAGTATGGTTGTACGTTCAAGAATCCAAATAGTTACCTAAATTGTAAGGATTTGGGGAGGAATGGAATTAATTTAAATAGGTCTGGTTCCTACAAGTTAGGGAAGGTGTGTGTTGAGACAATATTAGAGAATCAAAAAAACTAGATGGAGGGGTAAGAGGACAACTACTTTAGTCAGTAAGAATATGGGGTTTAAAGTGTTAGTCCTTAATTGTAGGAGTATATTAAACAAAATTCTGTAGGATCTGGAATTGATTTGTGGAACGGTTTGTCTGTCAATACTTGGGATTATAGTCCTCTGCCCCCTATGATTAAATCTATAATAAATTTTGTCAAGTCCTAATGTGCTAGTTGTGTGAAATTTTTATTTAGTTCTTGATCGCAGAGAATAGTTGAGGTAGAGAGGTCATACCATCCTTGTTAAAGGTTTTGGCCAGGTTTTCCTTAACAGCTTAAGGCGAATGTCGGGATGGCTAATGCGACGTTTACTCCTGGTCTCGTGGCTTGCGCGAATTTTTTGATATTGTTTTTTTTTTATTTCTTTCGATGGAAATGCATGAACATGTTGATTGTTAATGAGCATACATTTCTATTTATTTATTTTGTTTTATTTATTTTTTTTTTTTCTTTTTTCCTTTTGTTTTGTTTTGTTTTGTTGTATTTGTTATTGTATTTAAATTTGTATTGTGTTTGTTGGACCTAGCCACCGAGGACTGGTGCCTCTAAGCGGGTCGTAATAAATTTATTTATTTATTTATTTATTTATTTATTTGTTATGTCAATATTTGTTCTATATTTATATCGTGGTTAATTTTTCTCTCTTCATTTATATTCAAACATTCAAATGTAAATAATTACCCACTATACATTATTTGTATACATTTAATCAAAAATTGTTTGCTCTAATTTTTTTTCCGCATTCGCCTCAGGCGAGTCATTAGGAAGAGCACCAAAACACCAGTAAAAAAAAAATAATTAATATAAATTCCTCAATAAGGAATCACTATGCTAAAATTATGAAATATAATGATTATTATTATTATGTCATTAATAAAATATATTTTTATCTTCTTTTTAGGTGGCTTAAGCCATCCCCGCTGTCACCGCCATGGCTTTACTAGTGACTACGGTGATAGATTCCTATCAAAATCTCATGGTTAACCAAAGTGGTGAGTAAATGATGCAAATATTACATTTTATAGTCGAGCTGGTATCGGAATTTCAGAAATCTAAAACGCCTAAAGATAGTACTTTCAAACTCTTTGTCTCTATTCCGCCCAGTCTTTTTATACGTCTCTGAAATTTCGAAACACCTGGACTTAGTGTGAATAGTTATTTTTTTATATTATTTTTTGAAATTACAACAGACAATCATCTACAATATCCTTTTAATATATTCTCATCTGAAAAAAAAAACAGTCTTATAAAATAATAATTATTTTTCTTTTGCATATTTTATCTGTACCACTTTAGCATTTGGTTAATAAATGATGCTAGGTTATTAGGTTAATACCAGATGTTCTTTATAATAAATGACAATTTGAAATTCTTATAACTTATGACCTTTGTGACCTAAAAATAAAACGAAATTAAATGCAATTTATAAGGGTTATTTTGTTTTTAAATTTTAAGATTTTAATTGGAATTTTTTTTTTAATTTTTATTAAAAGAGAAACTTTACGAGGTTTATGATCACTTATAACTCTCATTTCAATTAATTGCATTATCGGTAAATTAAGTAGCCTATAAATTAATCACATTAAAAAAATTCAAGAAATTATGTGTAGGCCTACTATTAATTTAAAAAATTTTGAAATTATAATTTTTAATTAATTATTATACTGGCTGTGGTATTAACTAAAGTTGCGTGGAAAGGAGTCAGCCAAGGAAAATAAAAAATCAATTTATTCTGTCGACGTTTCGAGCGCCCGTCGCGATCTTCCTCGGGACAGTATAAGTCTCAAATGTTATAGATGGTAATGACAAAATAGTCGGTTGACATTATTAGATAATCTCAACAAACATTACCAATGTATCTGTTGACATTATTAGATAATCTTTCAACAGATACATTGTTAATGTTTGTTGAGATTATCTAATAATGTCAACCGACTATTTTGTCATTACCATCTATAACATTTGACACTTATACTGTCCCGAGGAAGAGCGCGACGGGCGCTCGAAACGTTGACAGAATAAATTGATTTTTTATTTTCCTTGACTGACTCCTTTCCACGCAACTTTATAATTTTTAAAATTAACCCATATCTTCCCGACAATAGAAATTTTGAAAAAATATTTTATTTTGTCATCAATTCCACTTAAAAGTAATTCAAATAAGATGATAAATATTAAAAATTAGCAGTATGTGTTGTCATTTTGACATAACATTACGTTGCGCTCACGCAACGTTGGGAGTTTCCTGGTAAAAAATAATTTTTTTTTTTTTATTTCAATCACCTACTTTTCTTTGCTGAAAATGTTAAATATTCATAATTGTATGAAAAAACTGAACAAGATTGATTCTATTACTCATGAAATTTAAAAAAAAAATGTGAATTAAGGTGAAACTGATATTTTTTGCATATGTAGATCATCTGGATTTTGCAAATTTTGCATCTCGTCTGCGCATTTTCTTCATCGCGGATTATAATATGGAGAGTTCTGTTCTCCCTTAATGTTCTTATTGAAATTACAAATGTCAGGTTATTTTAGTTTGAGCATAGTTTATTCAAAACTCTACTATATCATCCACAATTTCGTCTAAGAAATGTTCAAACAATTGTAAGCGTGTCAAATTCCCAAATTTATTCTTTATTTCTTAGACACATCTGACTTTACAGTTTTTAGGAGTATACCTGTTAGTTGGGACACACTTCGGCCCATTTGTTATAGGATACATTTTTTTCTAGTGTGGTTCATCAGAAATTAGTAGTTTCAGGTACTGATATATCTGTTTTGTCGTCTATACTGGCATAAATTTTATATGTAGCACTATATGTACTGTAATTATTCACCTCCGTCATTGATAATCATAAGTCCATCTTCTATTTCTTCTTCATCAGTTAGTTTATCTACTTTAGGAGTTATCATGACTACATCAATGGCTTCTTCTCCCTCTAATTCCTCAAAAATAGCTATAATTTTCTCAGCTGTTAGTATTTTCTTTTTGTAGAAAGACATTTCTATGTTCAATAATTGAAAAATAGGACAAATAATAAAACAATAATAATAATAAAATAAAATACGAAAGTCATAGAAGGATATTATAATACGATGTTACTACTAAAAACCGAGCCGGGGAACTCCCAACGTTGCGTCAGCGCAACGGATAAATGTATCATTCGCTACTGTGTCATAGGTCTAATATATTTAAGAAAAAAAATATATGTGTATTCCACATCTATAACATTCTGGAATATGTACATAAAAGTTGAATTAAATATATTTTAGTACTTGAAAAAAATTATTGAAAAATATTGATAAAAACAGGTGTTCAGTAATTAATTTTTTTTCACGGAGTGTTGCACTTATTTTGAAATGTAAATACATAGAAAGAAAGCTTATGAATGCCTTTTATTAAATGAATGATGACTTTTGCATAAAAACTTCATTTTGACTGCATTTTATGAAGTTAAACTTGGTGTTGCGTATACGCAACGCCGGGGAGAAATGGGTTAATAATGACGAGATATTAAAACTGGAACATTCAGAGATATTCAAAAATTAGTAATTGAAGATATTGTTATAGCTGAGATATTATGCCAAATGTAAGAAGGAATATTTCACAAGAAGAATAGAATGTAGCCAATATTATTTCATTAAAATTAGTAGTAATTTTTAATCATTTGCTTACTTTTCGGTTATGTATAAACCATCATCAGAGCTGTGATAATGTATCTACGTTTTTACAAAATACATTAAAACTTATCACTACAAGGATAAAATAATATCAATATAATAGCCTATAAAATAGTTGAATATAATCTCAAAATATTTTTTGTATATACATTTTGAGATTATATTCAATTATTTTATATTATATTCTTTATTGTGATAATAGTTTGAATGTATTTTGTAAAAGTATAAACACAATATCACAGTTCCGACGATGGCTCAAAACTGAACCGAAACGTTAGCAAGTGATTAAAAATGTTTACTAAATTTAATGAATTAACATTGGCTGCCCGAGTAAAAATGATTCAAAATGATCGAGGGATCCACACGCCCGCAGCAGGTCTGCATAGTGAACCTTTAGGGGCACACAGGGATATACACGCCTACACCAGGGACACACGGTAGATCGAAAGTGACCAGAAGAAAAATGTGTGTCCCTGGTGCGGGCGTGTATATTCCTGTGTGCCCTAAAGGTTCACTATACAGACCTGCTGCGGGCGTGTGGATCCCTCGATCATTTTGAATTTTTTTTACTCGGGTGCATTCTTCTTGGGAATATTCCTTATTACCTTTGATATTCAAAAAGTTGTTCCTTGTCAATAATGAGGGGTGATCCTAAATCAGAATAATAAATATCTCGACATCGAATTTTTGTCATGACTGCAATACTTTCTTTCTCTCGATATATTATATATCTTATATATGCAGTGGCGGTCCCAGGATTTTGTCAAGGGGGGGCCCAATTTTTTTTTTTTTTTTTTTTTTATTCATTTAAGCTCTTTTTCGGCAGCGAAGGCTATTTAGACCTATTCTATATATTTATTTCATCTGGATTGTTAGCCAATGGCCTAAAATTTATGATGTAGGGAAGGTGAGGAATAGGGTGGCGCAAAAGACCGACTAATTTTTTTTCAATCTCGTATGACAATATTTTAGTATATCATGTTTTAAGAGACCTCTCCAAAGATGAGCTCAAAAAAATATTTTAAGAGTCGATCAAAATTTTAAAAAATTTCCAAGTTGGTCAAAAATCGATTTTTTTCTTTTTTAAATTTTTTTCTCCTTATGCTCGAATTTTATAGTCGAAATAAAATAAGTTTCTCAAATTTTCAACTTAAAATATTAATTTTTAAAGGTCCCTCAAATTTTTTTTTAGTTTGTCTGCATTTCTTTCGATGTTTTCAAGCGACCTTTAAATATTCATATTAAAGATTTAATAAATTCTTATTTTCTTTTAATTAGTAAGATATTTGAGAAAATAAAATCAATCGAACCTTAATTTGCAAATTAGCAAGTTATTAAAAAAATTATATTTTCAGTCTTTTAATCTTGGCCAGTGCTGTCGTTTCGGGCCCATTTGCTACAAAATAAAAATACAGCCATTGCACCTACGGCAATTCTCATATACATCTAATGGTATAAGCAAATTTTATCATTTATTTTTGTATGAAATGCATCTATCTAAGAAACATTAACAGTTTATCGTCCTGAAGATGGGATCGTTGTGATTCCGAAACGTCGACGATAATTAAATAAAGTTTATCTCTTGCTGACTGTCTACATCTATCTAATCCCAATAATTATACTTTCAGTATTGTTTTTTTTTTTTTTTTTGTTTTTTTTTTTTGTCCATCTCGTGGTGTATTGTCGATTATCTTACTAATTAAAAGAAAAAATTTATTAAATATTTAATATGAATCAAATAAAAATGAATTTTGAGCGACCTTTAAAAATTAACCCTTTGCACTCGTATGTCGCCATAAAGGCGACATTATATATTTTACCTTTGCAGTCGTATGTCGCCATTTAGGCGACATCCTAATTTTTTTGTAGTCAAATTAAAGCCAAAAATACCATAATATTCATTGAAAACTGTCTGGGATCCGAACCCGCGACCCTTGGAATACAAGGCTAACACCCTAGGGGGTATGGAAAAATTTTTGAAAATTAGGCATTGAAATTTGCGTTTTTAGCTATCCTGAGACGTGAAAAATTTATAATTTTTTTTGTTTAGTTTTAAAATATTAAATAAAACTTTTGAATTTTTGATGTCCAATGGGGGGGGGGGGGGCCCGGGCCCCTCTGGGCCCCCCCCCTGGGACCGCTAGTGTATATATGTAGTAAGAGAAACTAAAAACACTTAAAATTATCAAAATTTTGTTTTGTGTTTTAATTCGACTTTTGGATATCTCTGATATAAAATTAATAAATTCAGCATTTTATATAAAAATTCAGAATAAAGAATTGTAGGGCTAATAAAATAACTTTCGACATTTATTACAGATTAATAGAAATTAATTTATTACAAAAATTTGACTGCTAGAAAAAAAAAAAAAAAAAAAATTAAAATGCCAA
>JAKCPI010030036.1:0-10938 GCA_023213315.1 Euborellia annulipes | reverse complement strand
GCCCTCGGGGCATGGCGTAGAGGTTAGCGTGCTAACCTCGTATACCAAACGTCGCGGGTTCGGACCCCAGGCAGTCCGATGATTTTATATAAGGCATTTGGATACCAAATGGCTTATATAAGAATGCCTGGACCCCAATATGTATAATAATAAATAACGGTTATCGTCTAAAGTCTTAAATGGCCTAAGTTGCCGAAAAGACTGTGTGAATGCTTGTGTGATTGTGAGTGTGAATGAGAAAAAAGTGTGAATGTTTAAAAAAAAAAAAAAAAAAAAATCTCATCAAAACGCGCCAAAAGAAGTATAACTTCAAAAAAAACATACAGGTAAGAGAAAGTAGAAAGTGAAAGTTATTAAAGTACTAATATACTAAAACTTAGACCAATTAACTGTTAATTATTATTATTTATAATATTAATATATTGTAAAAATAGGGGAATAATTTTGCTTCTATTAATCAAGAGCTAATAATTAAGGACACTCTCTCTCTCGCAGTGTGAGGTGAATTGTGCCTTTGGGACGAGGCGACGTGTCCCTTTCTCTCCCAGGAACAATAACATAAATTTTATATATAAAAAAAAAAGTAAAAAAGGACCCAAACGTGAAATGGAACAAGAGGGCAAACAGTCAGGCAACATAACAAACACCTCCAATAAATATTCATATGCAAAATACGATTTATTTACTTCGATAGAAATAACAGAACTATCAATAAAAAAAAGGTTAATTTAATTGCTATAAAATATAAAAAGAATAATATACATGGGGTGATCAAATGAAAAGATACGAAACGACACTGTGGGTACAAATGTAGACTTTATTCAAAATATACACGATAGGCAACAAGATTCCTTGTTCCCAGAATTTGGGGGCCGTGACGAGACCCAGTCCTTCACAGCGTCCTTGAGTACGTCGTCCGAGTTGAAGCGCTTCCCTGAGGTGTTTCTTCAGTAGGCCAAACACATGGAAATCGCAGGGCGACATGTCCGGCCTGTAGGGCGGATGGTTCAACGTCTCCCACTTGAACTGGGCCAGTTCCATGTGGGTGACTCTGGAGACGTGCGGACGCGCTTTATCATGGAGCAGAATCACACCCTCCGTCAGCAGCCCAGGTCTTTTGTTCTTGATGAACCTGCGTAGGCGTCGGAGTGTCTCACAGTACACATCGGAGTCAATGGTTTTTCTGTGCTCGAGGAATTCATCAACTCGGACCACGTACTCAAGGACGCTGTGAAGGTCTCGTCACGGCCACCCGGTCTTTTCGGCAACTTGGGGGTCCAGGCATTTATATTTAAACCATTTATGCCCAATTGCACCGTACGAGTTAAGCATTATTTAACGCTAAAGAATACTTAACTTTCCAAATTTCGTTGTACCGCTTGCAAAGTCAAGCTTAAATGTCTAAATCATAACTTAAATCTAAGCTCTTGATTTCGGGGGCTTAGCGTTTGCTTAACCTAAAAAACAATTTTCCGTTAAATAAATGACAGATTATATTGATAATATAATATTAATTATCTAATAATAATACATTTTTTTATTCGATCTAGATTTTTTTTATAAAAAACATGAACAATATGAACTCTATTTTCGAAGATGATCTATATATTATGGAAATAAAGGATTTTGGAATTTTTTGGAAATAATAAAATATGTATTATAAAATATATAGGTACCCCGTATATAGAGTAGGCTAAGGTGGGGCAAAAGTCCGCAGTTTTTCTTTGGGAATTTTTTTTGACCTTCCTATGAAAGATACAATAAAAATAGGAACATCCCCTGAAAGCCTGGTTAATTGGCTATCTTACATAATTTTTTTGGTTTCCAATTCGGTAATATAAGAGTAGGAGAGGTATTTAAACAAAAATTTTCATTTGCGGACTTTTGCCCCACCTACGGGGTAAAAGTCCGCACTAGCGGGGCAAAAGTCCTTAGGTGCAAACAATTGCCCCTGCAGCGAACAACTCTCGAACCAGGGTATAAAAAAGACTTAATAAGAAATACATTAGGTATAGGTATGTTTTATGTGTTTATTTTATTTATTAGAAATACACAATAGGCCTTATAACAATTAGTCCCCAGTAAGATTGAAGTTCATAATCTGCATAAACATTTCGGGTCGTGGTCGTTTCCCTAGGCTCATTAATCCGAGAAACTACTAGGTAGGGGTATTAGAAACTCGAATACCATTGGGTGACATTTGTTCCATTGGAGATCCATTGGGCCTTTTGCTCCGTCGAGGCCGCGGACTTTTGCCCCATTTAGCTATTTTCATCGAAGTGTTACAAAAATTTTTTATTGTTAACTGTAGAGGAAAAAAGGTTTTAAAATATTTATTTAGGGTTATCAGCTTGCAATCAAAGACATTAGACAGTTAGAAAAGTGCATGCTGGTACATGTTGCAACCATGAGAATTTCCATAAATATTAGATGGAAGGTGACAAAAACATTTTTTCACATTTGCTCATTGTTAACAATCGGCTTCAAACACGTTATTGAATTTCGAATCAACATCTGTTCTTGTTGTTAGCAACCTAACAAAGTTGTTTAGAACAACGCCAAGTCTAGCGGGGATTTTAAAATGAGGATTCGGACTTTTGCCCCGTGCGGACTTTTGCCCCACCTTACTCTACTATATTTTTTTATATTTGGCCAAGATATGCAGTTGAACTTGCATGTCTCTCGCAAGAGAATATAAAATAAAACTTCTTACTTGTCAATTTATTTCCTTATTTATTTAAATAAAAAAAATTATAATCATGAAAATCAATATTTTGTTTTCTAATTTTCTTATTTTTCTTAAATTAATTAATATTTATAAACAATATGTAGTTAATTTAATTTAAGAATATTCAAATAATAAACAAAACATCTGTCAATTTTATCAAAAATCACCAGAATATGACTAAAATTTACAACGTTGCCATATTGCACCATTTATAAAATGATTCTTTACTATTCCATGATTAAAATAATGCGGTTCAAAATAACAAGTTATTTAAGAGACTCTTTAGTTTAAGCATACTTAGTAAAGAGAGGCATAAATGTCAAACGGTGCAATTGGGCATTAGTATCCAAATGCCTTAAATAAAATCGGACTGCCTGGACGTTCGGTATAGAAGGTAGGCACGCTACCAACTACACCAAGTCCGATGGCCTCCACAGTTTCAAATATTAATATCTGCGGAGGTTTTAGAACGTACAATCTATATATAAAATTTGATAAATTTTCCACCATTTAACGGCTATTTTCATGTTAGAATATAGGCCACTCGTTGCTTATAGGGCTTTAGAAAAAGAATGTAATTTGATAACGAAGGTAATTCCCTAATGGGCCAGGAATATATATTACCTTTCAGATATAAACAGAAGATAAGAAAATCTCGGGGAAAATTAGACGAGTAATGAATAGGGCAGGGGAAAGAAAAGCGATTCACTTAATCCAGTCCATAAGGTCTAAAATCGAATCAAAAGGTCCCTAGGGGAGAGAAAAAGAGATGGATCCAATGCTTTGTTGTTGTTGTTGTTGTTGTTGTTGTGTAACTCACTCAACAACATATAATTAAATTATAAGTGTAGATTTCATTTTCTCTTTTCAAGATATAAATAAACTCTCAAAAGAAAAAATAATATTAAATTACATAAAGTGTATGAGTGAGCTAGCTCTCTGTTTAATGAAACTATTTTTTTTTAATTTTATTAAATATAGCTAACAAAAGTTGTCAATTTTTGTAATTTATGTGTATAAAAGAAACAAATGGAGTAAATGAAATATTTGTAATATATTTAATTAAGTATATTTGAACGAGGTATATAGCTGAGTGTTGATAATCAAATAGAAAGAATAAATGAGCAAGCAGCTAGTTATATTTCGATTTATTAGTAAACCAGGGCCGACGTTTCGGTCACATATGGGACCATCCTCAAGGCCAGGTTAATGTCTGAAAATATATAAATAATCCTTGCCAAGTTATATTGGGCATACACAATTATACGTAGCTTAATCATGATAATGCCTCAAATTTTATTAATATCGTACCATGGACAGAGAGTGAATGAATCATTCAATTTGAGGCATTATCATGTTCAAGCTACATGCAATTGTGTATGCCCAATATAACGTGGCGAGGATTATTTATATTTTCAGACATTAACCTGGCCCCGAGGATAGTCCCATATGTGATCGAAACGACGGCCCTGGTTTACTAATAAATTGAAATATAACTAGCTGCTTGCTCATTTATTCTTTTTAAAGTAACAGTCCCAAAAAATGTTCGTGTTTATTTAGGTCTATTCGGCATCTTAGGTCATATATATATTTTAGATCAGTGGTTCCCAACCTGGGGGCGATTTGGGTTTTCAGGGGGGCGATAAATAAGCGGGGGGGGCGATTGGGGGGCGATGAGTATTCAAAGGGAGAAAAATTATTAGTTTACTAAAATTTAAAAAAATAAAAATCAAAGAGAAAAATCTCCTATTTACAGGATGGTCAGGATAGAAGAGGACAAAATATTATCATAAAAATAAAATAGTCTGAAGATAATTCCAATCTAGAATTGAAACTTCACTTTTAGCTCAAATCTTAAAATTTCAATTAAAAAAATCATTTTCTTGAATTTTTTTTTCTCATGGGGCCCGGGCCCTTTAAGCTCAAATCAAGTTTGATCTTTTTCACGACTCAGGATAGCTAAAAACGCAGATTTCAGTGGCTAATTTTCAAAAAATTTTCCATATCCCCAGATTCCCCCGGAAGTCGTCTGACAGGATCTGTCCTCGATAAATTATTGTTGCTCTATGTTTAGGAAATTTTGAAAAATTTTTATATAACTTTATTTAAATAGATATTGTAAGCTATGTATAACGAACGTATTTAAAAGTTGTGTCAAAAACTGAGTAAAAAAGTGTTGGCATGAAGGCCACAATAGCCTTTTACATACTAAAAAAAAAAAAAATCAAGTTTTTTTTTTTTTTTTTTTTTTTTTTTTTTTGGGGGGGGCGTATTACTAAGTAGCCCCGGGGCCTGTCAAGTCTGTCTGCGGCCCTGTATATGGCCTACGGTAATAAAATTGTTTAAAATAATCAAACTGCTTTATTATTTACACTTCAAATTAAAATTAGGCATACAATGAAAATGTAAAGGGGGCGATAGGTGTTTGTCAACCTCCAGAAAGGGGCGATGGGTCAAAAAAGGTTGGGAACCACTGTTTTAGATGATACTCGAAATAATAATAACGGCTATACTGTACAGGCACATTTATTTATACAATTTGGTATCCAAATGATTTAAATAAATATTCATCGGACTGTCTGGGATCTGAATTCGCCCCTCCCCCTCTCTCCCGTGGCTTTAAAGCTATGTTTTCCTCGGTGCGACACTCACGATTATCGTTCAACGATCAAGCTTGAGCACTATTTATTTGTATTTTCTGTTTTGCTTCGAGCGCCTGCCGCTAGAGTCGTTAACGATAATCGTTGATAGTCCAGTAAAAAGTAAATATAATCGTTAGTCGTCAACAATTATTTGATTAATCTCAGCAAGAAGTCAAACTGTTCAACAGCAAGACAGAAAAATTCTGAGAACTTTTTGTCGTCTTCATGCAGATGGGAAAAGATCAATTTTTGGTACAGAGTCTCTTCATTTCTTAGTTCAAACATACTTATGTTTGGACAAAGAAATGAAGCAAAGTGGTATCAACGATAGTGACAGTGAGAATCGCAATGAGGAAAACGTAGCTTGAGATTATCAATATTGACATTTGCCAAAACCTCTAGCTTTTGGGCCACATAGAGTGGAGGGGAGGAGGGAAGTTGTTGTCAAGCAATGCCAATGCTCGGTTGGTTGGATCTGAAAAACAAGCGAGTGGAACGTCTACCGGTAGCCATCAGTATTGATTATATTAAATATTATTAAATTGAAGAAATAAAGTGGCTGTTATATTATTAAACAATAAGAGGATAAAGGAGCAATCAACCAGATAGTTAGTCTCCACGAAATGAAACTCTCTGTTGAGGAAACTGTTTCCTCAACAGAGAGTTTCATTTCGTGGAGACTAACTATCTGGTTGCTTGCTCCTTTATCCTCTTATTGTTTAAATATTATTATATATAACAGGGAATATGTGAAGGTATATATAATTATAAAAAAATTAATTTTAAGAACTCATAATAAGCGAGCCAAGTAAAAATACTTTTCACAAATTGAAGTCATTAAAATAGAATATTTCTTTCAGATCTTGCTATAAGATTGGGCAACACAAAAAAAAAATATATATATATATATATATACTGTATATTCGTTTTTAATTATATAGGTGATTCCGTCAAATACAAAATTGTTGTTAAAATAAATTTTGACATTTTAATATCTCTGATTCAAATATACTTGATGAGAGACTACACTTTAAAATGGATTTAAGCTTTATTCAGGTAAATTGTTTATAATAAAAAATAAAAAAAAAAAAATCTTGAGAAATGTAATATGTTTTAATAGTTTAAATTGACATAAAGTACAATCATTATAATGACAAACTTATGTAATATTATAATATAAGTAAATTAAAAATCAAATATATTTTGCAGGCCTGATGATGGTAGTTGGGACTACCGAAACTGATGCTAGCCAGTCGCCAAACCTAAAATAAAGCAGACAACAATAAACCATTGTTTTTTTATTGTTTTTCTTGAGCCACAACACCTTGGTTAAAAAACCGCAATAAATCTTCCTACGCTTCAAATAGTAATTATAATTGCGCTAATCCAACAAAAAAAAATATATATATATATAACAGGGACACCTTAAAAAACTTTCATTGGCAGTGAAGAAACAGTTTTTTGAAATAGAGTGAATTTTTCGTTAAAAGCCACCTGCGCCCTCTCAATGTGACTAAAAATAATGATCCGATATCTAATTATAATGTTATTTTTATTCGAATAAATTATTTTTATTGAAAAAGGATTTTTTTTTACTCTCTCACTCTTGTTTGCTCATCCATCTAACCATAGCGTTCGTTCATCGTACATTTATATCGATGTCCCTTTCGCTCGTGAATTTCGCCTAAGGACCTTTTGAATCGAATAAATAAATTATACAAATATCTAAAAGTTTAATCCGATCTGTTCAAATAGAATTGATGATGATATCAATAAAATGATTAGACCAAACACTTCGGATGATATTTAATAGATCACAAAGGCATCTGCGTCATAAGCTTATGAAGTCAATTTAGATAAGCCTACATATGATGACGAAATACTCAGCCTATATTTTAGCCTATTTTTTTTGGAATGATTCTAGTTCTCGTGATAAACCATTCTCTATAAAAAATTCACGTTTTTTGCTAATCTACCCTTATTAATGTATCTTTTTCGAAGTATAACTTGACAAATACTTGTATTGTCCAGGATTTTAACGAATAGCACCTTGTTGATAATTTTTGAGTGTTGAAAAATTCCACTTGATTATATTAATTTATTTATTGGACGTTTTTGTTACACAAAGAATGAAAACCATTTTTTATTTAAATGCTGATTCGGACGAGATAATTATTTATAAGTTGACTATGCCGCTTCTTTCGTCTTTGACTGATGTTCGGTCGAAAAGCACAGTTTTTATTTTTAGGTTATTGATCTTTGTACAAGGCAGTTGACCATCAATAATATAACTTAAAAATAAATGGCTTAAATAAGAATGCCTGGACCCCCAAATACGTTGAGTCCCCCGAAACGTCGACTGAATAGTGGAATAAAATTTGGCCTGAAAATACCTCCAGCATTTTCAATTGTCGTTCATCATACAAAGCTGAAGAATATCCCGAAATAGTAGAAAAATGTTCCAGAATTTCCAAAAACTAGGAGTTAATAGGAGTGTCAAATTGCATTATATGGTCAGCCATTTAGTTAGGTTTCCAGTCAATATGGGCGACTACAGCCAAGAACTAGAAGAACGGTCCACCAGGGAAACAAGATAAGATATTAAGGCCTTTGGAATCGCCATATGATGGCAGACTACTGCAGAGAGACTGTCCGGACAAAAAACACCGAAGGAAATCCCATACAAAAGTTATTCTTAACTTATTGATGCGATTTGTTGGCTAATATATCCCATGCCACAGAATCAATGCCGCCCTGTGTAATTTATCTCGTTATTATTCTTTAGGTTTAATGTTCATTTATGATAAATAGTTGACTAGCAAAAACTTTGTATAGAAATTTTCATTTCATTTACAATAAAAATAATTATTTAAAACTGAAATTCGAGGAATTCGAGGAATGGGAAAATGAAAACTATCAGATCCAATCACTCCACCCCTGACTCAGTAGTGTCAGCAGGATTTGGGTTTGGTGCGGAGGGGGGACGGCTAATGTCTGAAACCCCCCCCCCCAGCTTCTCCATCATCTCTCCCTCGCCTATCCCAACCTTTGTGAAGAGGATGAACGCTTTAAGGAGCATTGATCTAGATTGCGTAAAGAAGCTTCACTTCAAAAAAATATGAAATATTTCATAATTTATTGCGTTACCCCAATCAAATCTTTTGGATATTTGTAATTTTTTTTGGGTCCCCAAAAAACAATCCCTCTCCCAAATTCCAATCAATTAATTCTTTGTTATCAACAATTAATGGCATTTTTTTTTAGTTTTGGTTGATTGGTCCATTGTGAGAGTGCAAGCAGACAGCATCATCCTCTTTCTCTTTCACTCTGCTGTGCTGCTGTTTCCTCCTCCCCCGCCGACACCCTTACAATAGGCAGGAGGCTGGAGGCATGCGACATGACCCCGTTGGCTATTGTCATTGCATTTGGGTTCATTCATTTGAACATAACGAGGGTTATTTAGAATGCCTTTGGCTCATACAACCTTCTCCTAATAATAAATATTCTGCATATTGACACATCCTCTCTTTTATAAATGAATCAATATATTTTAAGTAACACTAGGAGTGGAGGGAGGGGGGAGGGAGAGTGTTGATTATTTTTTATTTTAACACTCACACTTTTTTCCCATTCACACTCACATTCACTCACACACACACGTTTTTTTCGGCAACTTAGGCCTTTAAACGATACTCGTTATTTGTAAATAATCTATTTGGAGTCCAGGGACCACACACACAAGACAGACCCTGTCGCGAAAACCACTTTTTGGATTCAGGGGACCTCAAAACGTGTATATCCATCAAAATCTCTACATCAATTTCTTACATGAATCCAATACTTTCTATATAGTTTGACCGAGTCAAACTTTTATCGTTCAAGTATGAGTCACGTTCGAGTTGCATCACAAATTGAAACGTTTGAACCTTGGATTGCCCAGTCCGCCAGTTCAGACTAGCCAACCGAAGCAAGTAGATTGGGAAGAATTCAAAAGGGTGCTGAAATATTTAAAAGGGACAGCGCATTTTAAACTGGCTTTGGGAAAATTAAATTATACTGGAGAAAAATTTTATGGATTTGTAAGACTTGGGTTGAGGATAAAACCGACCGAAAATAAAATAGTGGTTACATCTCGAAGATTGTTACTTAATAGAATTATTCTCAGTTCTTCTTGTAGCATAACTGTTATGGCATGCACCACTTCGGGCACCGCTACCCTCAAAGCCAATGCAAATACTGAAACGTTTGATCCATTTCAGTTAAAACGTGTGAACAAAAGGCGATTCAAGTCGCTTTCAATTTTAGTTGACCAACTAAAATTGATCATCAAAAGTTGGCTCTTGTGAACGCGGCATAATCGACTTGAAAGAGTTTCAACTTGATTCTAAAAAGTCGATTATTTTCAGTAAAAGATCGATTCTTGACTAAAGTCAAAGTCGACTTTTCCATCCCTAGAATGGACTTTCTTCTGTGGAATTGTTCCGAAGAGCTGTGAACAAGGCGTCAATCGCTATCATGATAGCCACTTGAAGAAGAAGAATATATTTTATTTATTTATTTCGTTTGATTCTACCCTTCCTCTATTAAGGTTTAGGGCTCATACAAGTTTACAATTAAAGCATTATTATTAAGAGTTATGCATTTCTTCTTCTTCCTTCTTCATCTTCACAGCTTTTTCCCATGCTCGCTAACAGTCACACATTTTCTTGTTAATTCTTCCTTTGAGAGCATCCAGCCAGTCCATCCTCTCGCCTATCTCATTCCTTCAATTTAGTAAGTCGACGTCGACTTTGTTCCACTCTTGGGCACCTTGTCGTTATGTGATCCAGGTCCTCTTCTCCCGCACAGGCGACAATTATTATCCGGAATCCATGGCTTATCTTCCCTCAGCTTATTTCCTAGTCTCATTCTCGCCCATGTCTCTCTATCCCTCCAGGAGATGTTCACCGCTAATAAGTAGAGCTAGTTTTCCGGAGCTATCGTTGTTTTGAGCTTACCATAACTCTGTGAGTAAGAGAATGGTCAATTTTCCTCCAGTTGGCTTGGAAATCCTGATCCAGAAATTTACCGTGCCTTCGCTCATTTTTTCCTTTAGAAAGTCCAAGCTGCACCCTTATATCAGCCTAAGTACTATCTCGTAGCTTCCTATTAAGAAGAAGAATATACATATGCACATTTTTTTGCATTGTCCAAATTTTAATTCATCGAATCAAACCAAAAATCTATTCCGAAACTCTAATATATTATAAGAAAGATGTGATGTTGACATCGGATTAAAAAAAAAATATTTAACAAAAATTAGAATGATGTGACATATAAAAAAAGGTCAAATTTCATGTTATATAGTCTAATAAATAAATTTTAAATATTATATGACATTTTAATTTTAATTTTTTTAGATGATTTTTTTTAACGTAAAGAGAATAAAAAAAAAAATTGGAATTTTTTTAATACATTATTATTATTATTATGAACTAGCTATAAAATGCACCGACCTGGAAAAAATTGTTTTAGTTAGCATTTAACAATCGTATATTTCTAGCAGAAGAATGAGAGAAGGCACGTTCC
>JAKCPI010030034.1:0-23442 GCA_023213315.1 Euborellia annulipes | reverse complement strand
AATTTATTATCTGATTTTACTACACATTAGCATCACTTGCATGCTTACTTATTTTTTTTTTTTTTAAACATTCACACTTTTTCCCATTCACGCTCACATTCACACACACATTCACACAGTCTTCTCGGCAACTTAGGCCATATAAGACTTTTTACGATAACCGTTATTATATAAATATTTATTGGGGTCCAGGCATTCTTATTTAAGCCATTTGGTATCCAAATGGCTTAAATAAAATCATCGGACTTCCTGGGGTCCGAACCCGCGATGTTTGGTATACGAGGTTAGCACGCTAACCTCTACGCCAAGCCCCGAGGGCCATGCTTACTTTCTCGACGGTTAAGTAATATCTTTAACAAATCATTAATTATATTTCTATTTATTTATTTTAACCAGTCGTGAAGGTGGCCTTTTAATTTTACTTCCTTAAAGAAACAATTTTTATCAAGACTTTTTTTGTTTGTAAATGCCTTATCTGAGGCTCCTCTGGAAATTTCAAATATCTAGATCGAGTGTACACATAAATTACATATCCAACTACGTTATAAATCTGTACTGTCCATCTTTGTGGTCAGTGGGGACACGACACGACACGGCGATGCTATCCGTGCAATTATCCAACTCACTTGTCACTGGATTCGGACCCTCCGGTCTTCGATAACGTTTATCTAGGTCGAAATTTGACTACGACAACTTGTATCCCGAAGCCCTTCCATGAATTCACTTGCCTACATTCTATACATTACACAGATGCAAACCGGATACAGCTAACCTCTATGTTGCATAGTGAGCATAGTTTATCAGAGGAGATCAAATAGAATCAATCTATTTTTCTCTCATTACAAATACAAATCTATTCTCAATGATTCTACTAATATGATTTATTCCTTTTTTAAAGAAAGAGGTATGGTGAGGACATATAAAAACCACGATGAAATTGGTATATATTATTCACAAAAATGTATTCTGTTGTGTATATATATCATATACTTTTTTAATGCTCTGAAGATGGCCAACTTGTAAGCCGAAAGGTTAATAAATTTATGCCTCAGCACGAACCAATTTACTTTTTATTTCACTCTTTGTGAATAATATATACCAATTTCTTCGTCGTTTTTATATGTCCTCACCATACCTCTTTCTTTAAAAAAGGAATTTCAATAATCAGGACTGCGCCATTATTATTAATATGATTTATAATAGGAATGTATAAAAATTAATTCCTTCACTTTTAGGCAAAACATTTTTAGAGTGTGAAATAGAAAATTATCTTTCAAATTTAATTTTGCATTTTAAATATTTTTAAAAATTATTATTTAATTATTAATTTGAGGTAATTAACACAAATTTATAAATCTGGCCCCTCTCACAGTTATAAATAAAAAAAATTGATGTTGCTCGCATTATTTGTTTTTCTATCAGTTAACGACATTATTAATAATTAAAAATTTTTTGATTCTGGGATGAATAATTAAATTAATAGAATGAAACGTATCAATATATTTATCTTTTTTCACTTTGAAAAATGAAAGTGTTGTTAGTCGGCTGAAATAAAAACGCCTCTTTTTCTGAGTGATGGAATTGAAAAACGAAGAAATAAAGGGAATGTTTTGGACTATCGGAACTGGGTCGTTTCAACTCCATTGGATTGTTTGCCGTCCAAAAAGCCAGAGAGCCGACTCAGCATTGACTAGCCTCCCTAAACACAAAAGACGATGAACATAAAAAGGACTACTTCCGCCTTCGGGTGTCAGTAAGTACTGTCATTACCCAGGACGAGGTGATGGACAAAATCCGGATCGGGCTGATGGATCGGGGACCCATTTCCCATTCTGTCATTGTGTCCACTGCAGATTAATTGAAAATATTATGTGCACTTTCACCCTATTGTACTCAAATAATCGCCGAATGCAGAACTAACCTTTGTATTAATTGGCTTCGTTAAACCGCATATATAATGTTCTTTTTTACATTTTAATTTAAATCGACACAATTATACAAACATTCTTTTAATTAATCATATTTTATATTGAACCAACCAGCGACCGTCGCCATTTTGGAAGCCCATTATATTATACAAAATTTCATTTGGCCGCAGGGCCATTTAGCTAGCAAACAAAAAGCACGCGAGCGAATGTTTAGTTTATAAATGTTGCATAGTCTCGCTATTGTATCTCAATGGGTTTGTTTAATGGTAATGCTTATCAATACAAACAATTAAGGCATGTTTACCGGTGGATTAAAACGAATGACAAAAATGGAACGGAAGCGGTGCGAGGGTGGCTTCCGAGGCTTCGATATTCTCTTGTGCAAATTTGCCTAAAGGCAACTTCGATTCCAATAGCCGTGTTTTCAAAATAAATATCGAATTTGAAAGCCATAAAAATTATATTCATATTATCTTTCAATATTTTTTTCGATTTTATATCATACATAGCTACTGTAGATGTTGCCTACATAGGCCTATGTATAATAAAAAAAGCAAACGTGTGAGGTCGTGGGACCCCCGGCAGGAACGAAGTTCCTCACACCTTTTCTTCAACTCCGAATATAATTTAATATGAATATTATTTTAAAAAAGAAAATAAATAATTCTTTTTAAAAAAGAGATAGAGAGAAAGACATCTCTAGAGCTGATAGGAGGGTAGGAGTTCTTCGACTTCGACTAGCCTCGCCTTCCTTCGCCGACGCTCGGGAGATGTAACGCTTTGTTGTATTTTTGTTACTGCTGCTTTTTGTTACGTGACGTTTTCTCTCAATTCACCAACCGTAAGCCGCGTAAAAGAACTTCGTTCCAATAAAAATTAGTCTTATGGGTAAAATATTTCCAGTTGGTGAAAAAATCGCTCAAATTGCTTTCACCCATCCTAAGGAAACGAAATTGGGTTCATTCGACTTATTAGCAGGACTGGGGTGTATACCGACTCCGGCAATCTTGTTTTGCCGACACTGTTACCAAAAGCTTTAATTAAATTTAAAAGAAAAATAAGGAGGGTTTTATAATTTTTGTAGTTAAAATACTGTATTTTATGAACTTTTTAATTTTTTATATTCTTGATTATAAGAAAGGAAAAAGGAGGATGAAAGATTTTTGTACTAGGTTTATTTTTTTTCGTTTATGGTCGAATTAGGCAAATTTTGGCACTTATGCCGACATCGGCAAAGTAAAATTACCGACACCGGGTTGGTAATTTTACTTATTTATCTCATTTCCCGTTGTTTCCTACAAACTCGCTGGTATGTAATTTAATAAAATCTAGAATAGATTTCTCTTATCGTGTTTCATAAAGTAAATATAGATTTTTAAGTGGGCATCTCTACTGATTTTACAATACACCCTCTCTTTGAAATCTAAATAGATATAAGGAGGGAGAATGGAAATAGGACTATGCTCTTTCCGACTTAGGATAATTACCGGTAAGATAACTTGCTGATCTTTTGAGCATCTCTGTTTTAGAGGGGATGTTGAATTCCGGCCAAACTTTAGTAGCTAAAAATTCTTTCAAAAATAACATGAAATTTTTTTGCACTCTTCCAAAAATATTAAATTTAATATTTTATTCTCTTTTTGATAAAACGAATAAACATCTTTTTTCATTCATAACAGTTGATTTAAAAGAACTCATTTGTCAATTAACAAAAAAAAAAAAAAAAATTAGAAAATCAATATTTCATTTGGCTTGGTTTGCTACTTGATTTTGTTTTCGTTCATTGTTTTATTTAGATTAATTACCTCTACTTTAAACACATCGAACTCTTTTTGATCGACCCATATTCTCTTTAATTTTTATTTTTATCTCCTGTCATCATCGGGCTCTTTGTTAGTCATCGAATTCATCCCCCGCCAGTCTGCCTGTCTCTCTGTCCTCTATATGCCTTCAGGCATCAATTATTCACCAACCCGGGATTTATTTATCCAGCAATTTGCTGTAGCAACCCCAATTAATGCCCCTCCCCCCCTTGTCCCCTCATCCTCTTCGCCCCCGAAATAGGGCGCCCCCCTCTAGAGTCCAATTGAAGCACTGAGTGGCGTCGGGTTACATACCGGGACTCGAACCGTATAACCACCCCAAATATATATAAACCCCCTACTCTATGAAAACCCCTCCCCTCCTCCTCCCCCTAAACGTGACTTCTTGTTAAAAAACAAGTGTTTTTTCAAAAAATAAAATATTACAAAAAAACAAGCCTCTTGTTGTTTGTTCTTAACAAAAGCTAAAGAATAAATAATGAAAAAAAAAACACTACTTGAGGAAAAAAAGAAGAGCCATTAAGGTTCCTGATTAAATAATATTAGTATAGCTTTTGAATTAGAGTATACGCGATTTTTAATGAACAACTCAGATTGAAATAAACTCATCCAAGATTATAATGACGTAGCAATGTACGTTGTTTGTTTATATTTGCATTTTGAACAATAGGAAAAAAAGGTAAAACGTCCTGTTTTCTATCCACTTGCATCCCTCTAAATCCTCAAATCCCTCCGTGTTCAAGGGTTTGCCTGGTGGAGGGGGAATTGCCAGCTGGCATATTAAAAATAATAAAAATATATTATTAGGATTAAAATGAAACAACCCTTCGAAATAACAAAAGTAAATATTTAGCTAAATGTTTAACAAAAAAAAAAAAAAAAAATTGTTTAATTCTTTTTTATTATTCTTGATACTTTAATATTTTTTAATAACCTGAATGTTTTATAATTTTATTAATAATATTTTTTTAAGACCTAATTTTTTAAATTTTAAATATTACATTCAGGAGGAGCTGACAAGATGCTATGCGAAACAAAAAGAAATTACTAAAATCAATTAAAAACAAAAAAAAAAAAAATTATTCTGCATAATAGAATAGTGTCCTAAATTGAACTCAATCAGACAAATTCACTCCCTCCCCCCTTAGTGCTTTTCACAAATGTAAATATTGATAATCTCAAAAGGCAGGGGGTGTGAGTTTTTGATCCTAGGCACTCCTATTAATATTTATTTAAATCATTTGAATAGCAATGCTATAAATATATGGCATATGACTGGATCACAAAAATTGCAATTAATACAAAAAAAAAAAAAAACCCAAAAATTAGTTCTGTTCTTTTCGCTTGCGATTGCAGTATAATTTACACATTTTGCCCAGCATTCTGTTTGTTTCATTTTTTGCTCTCTATCAAAACTTGCACCTTTTGGCCAAGATAGCTTGCACTTTTTACCATGCCAAGTGAAAGAAACAAACCTATTTAGTTCTTTGGTAGTTATACTCTGATTGCTGCAATGGGAATAATATGATTTTTACAAACTGGTTTCTACCTAATGATTAATAAATAAAATACTACAGCCGAAAAAATATTAATAATAAAAAATTCGATTAGAAAAAATGAGGTAAAATGCCAATCTTAGCTTGAGATAATTAATAGTCTCTAATCTGCTGAGTGTTAGTATAAAAAAAATAATTAAGTATAATTTTAAAGAAATATTCTTCCAATTTCTTATTTCAAAATTATTGCATGCTATTTTATTAAATTTATTTATCTTGAATGATCTTCTTATTTTGATTTATATACGCGTATATTTTTTTTACCAATGAATATCTATTTGAAGAATAAAAAAAGCATTTCACTGATTTTGTCAAATTCATCTCTGTCATGATAAAAGTTCACAAAATCATTGTCCTAGAGTCCCTCGGGATTCAAGGAGGGGTCAAATCTGTTGTTGCTTTTTGGAAGGGAACATGGAAAAAAGGGGACTGGATAGGGGCCTTTGCCAAATTGGCCGACATTATTCTCATGTCGCGAGGCTTTGACGTGACATTCTTTATATCTTAAAGAACAGAGATATACAAACACAGCAGGGAGGTAGGGCTGGTATACATCTTTAACATCCCCGACTGATAAGACAACCATATCTCTTGGGTCAAGCCCTAAGCACCATGTAACAAATGAACCGAACGAGGTTAAAAGAGAGAGATTCGAGGTTGGGGCTTATCACAAACAAAGAGCTCTAAAGGAAAATAAACAATCGAAACAGACGAAAAATCACCTTTTTAGAAAAGTCGTCATTTTTTCAAGTTTTGTACTAATTCGATATTTTTTCACTAGGCACAAGACTTTTTTTTAAATATAAAAATTCTAATTAAATAAATAATCGGGACATCGCCCTGGTTTACATCCCGGTTTACTCTTGAAAAGGCCGCAAGCCAATCCTAACAAAATGTTTTTTCCAATTAGGATTTGAATATTCAATTCTTATTAAAAATTAATTAATATTGTAGTTGTGGCTGTTGAGTTGTATCAAGTATTGCTTGCATCAGCAGAGACTGGCAGCCAATTTTTTTTCTTTAAATATTTCTTGGGCTGACGTTTCGGTCAGGATAGAGGCCATCTTTAGGGCACAATAGGTGTCAAAAAAGTATATATATTTTGCATTAGAGAGCTATGTGTAATGATGCCCATCAGGTGAGATATCTTGCAATTGCAATCTCATTAAACATTCATAATTCTTACTTAAGTATTCCATCCCTAACTCCTTAATAATTAAAATAATTTATAGAGATTATTTTTAGATGTGGATTTTATAGTTTGATGATCGTTGATGTGTTAAGAAAAGAATAGCCAGTTAACATTTCATTTATTAAGACCCACTATGCTGATGTTTCGGCCTTGGTCAAGGCCTACAAACAGTCCCCAGAAGCTGTGAAGACGGTCTTGACCAAGACCGAAACCAGCATAGGGGGAGTTAATAAATGAAATATTAACTAACTGCTATTCTTTTCTTCACACATCATAAATTAAAAAATATAATCTTAGTTAGTAGGTACACGTACATTATTCCAACGTTAACACACACGTGCTCACAAAATGACCCTTATTCAAAAAGACATAGGTGAAAGAAAAGTGTATTTCAAAAATCGAATTGTATTTTGCTATTTCTTTACTTTCCCTATACGAAAAAGAATATTGAATAGGTATGCGTAAATAAAAATTTGTTAGGCTTCGACAAGTTATATCAATATTTTTATTTTAAATATCTAGATTTCGAAAGAAAGCTTATCGTCTTAAAAGGGTATTATCCGTATAGGTAGTATTAAATATCAGAAATTTAATGATCGGTTTTAACCATTATTATCAGAGGATTTATAAACAAGAGGGGATTGTATCGGTTTGGATACTTATTCTCCGAATTTGTTATAATGATTAAATTCATTAATATTTTAGATAAACATGGAGGCCCGTGAGGGTGAAGAGAGTTTGAAACTTTTTTTTTTTTCACAGTTCTACTAACGAGAATTGTAAATGAATTCGTTTTTTTTTTTCAAAGTAATAAATAAATTATTAATTAAATATTAATAGAGAATAATTGAATATACAAACAAATAATATTCTAATTGAGTCGTCTAGTTTCAAAACCGGATAAATCCGTCAAACTGTTTTTTCAGAAAATAAAAAAAATTAAAGCTTTTGTGGTTTGAAATATTATTATTAGGAGAATTTTTAATTATAGACCACATTTTTGTATTAAATATTTATTAAAAATATATAAATACTGTACAACGTTTCGACTGCTTATTCTGCAGCCGTTATCAAGTACTGTGCACTTGCTCCGACACAAGTGAAAAATCAAACTCAGGAAACTTATTGTAACATCATGCTTTTTATGTAAACACTTGCTTTGATAATTGTGACTAACTTCATGGAAATGAGTGAAAATAGCGGGAAAATTTGAATCTAACTTCACAGAAATACCGACAGATGGCGCTGACGTCGCTGTATATAAAAAGGCAAGTAACGGACATGACAGTTAGTTCACTTGAGTCGGAGCAAGTGCACAGTACTTGATAACGGCTGCAGAATAAGCACTCGAAACGTTGTACAGTATTTATATATTTTTAATAAATATTTAATACAAAAATGTGGTCTATAATTAAAAATTCTCCTAATAATATCAATAATAGTAAAAAATTGTTTTTCTTTTTCAAATTTCATTATTCTTTGGCATATATGTTACTTTTACGTTCATATTTAACGATGATGTAGGCTTTAACTAAAATTACACTAAAAAATTACAATACTTTCTCTGTACGAGAAAGTAAAAAGTTTTTAAAAAAATTGGATTTAGCCGGTTTTGAAACTAGACTCAATTCATTTTGTTAGGATTGGCATGTCGTCTCTAGATGAGTAAAGCGGGGTGCAAACCAGAGCTATTGCAGGCGGAGCGAACTGTATATATAAATTAATAGTCGCAAAGCCCGCCTTCGGCGGGCTTTCCACCTAGCCAGGGGGCTGCGCCCCCTGGACCCCTGCTCGCCTTCGGCGAGCAAGTTTATTCCCAATTTGGGATATTTCTTGTTGCAATGCAAGTGATAAGATGTTAAGGAAGGATCTTATATTCAAGCGAGGCGAGGGTACCGATTGGGAACAGCACAAAAGGGTCTGTTTATGACTGTTTAAAGGGTCAGTCACCTCTCTTCGTTTTTCAACTGCTGCGTAGCCCCCACCCCCAGCCCATAGTCAGGTAGGAAGCTGGTTCACACAGCATAAAGGACGCTCTCTAATTTCTAGCCAATTTGTTGATTTTGTGTTCCCATATTGAAGAAATTTGATTATAATTAATTTTCCAAAACATTTAAGAGATTCAAATTATTACTACGTTACTCCCAGAGTCATATACTATATGTATACTTAATTTCAAATGGATTCATTGGAAATTGTGGATTTCTATAGAACATATACATACATATTTACATACATACATACATTTTTCCCATTTCATTTTTATATATATAGATTATTTTTAGGAGTTGTTAGGTAGATTTTAAGGTTGTTAAATAAGAATTATGAATGTTTTAAATCATATGATGATTAATATTTTATTTTATTTTATCTTTAAATAATACACTCGCGGACAAAAAAATCGAGCCACCTATTTTTTTTTTTTTCAACTTCACTTATCTCATAGTCAAGACATCCGATTGGATTAAAATTGGTGTCATTTTTTAGGTAATTTATTGCAATTTAATAATAAAAAAAAACTGTTTCATTTTGTTTTAAAACTTTTTGATTTATTGAAAAATAATACAAACATAAGAAAACTTGGTTATTCGAGATTATGAATAATTTCATTATTTTTAAAAATAAATCTCATTTTATTTTTAATCTTGAAACAAATCAATTTAAGTTAATATCAGAAATTTAGAAAGAGCATAAAGCACACTTTATTTCCAACTTAACATGGATACACCACCCGTGGTTGCCGCACAAGTTGTTGCGTTAATTCAAAGCGGACTTTCACAGCGTATTGTGGCACAAGAATTAAATTTAACTCGTTCATCGGTTCAAAGAATTTAGCAACGATATAATGAGACTGGATCTCATCACCGTCGCCCCGGGTCTGGAAGAAATCGTGTTACAACTCACATAGACGAACGCTAACTGTACTGCGCGATCGATGGTTAAATGCAATTCAAATTCGACAGAGACTACAGGACGCCCGGGGGGTGGCTGTAAGTTCACGTACTGTGAGACGAAGGTTGCATGAACAAAATCTTAGGTCTCATAAAGCTGCAACTAGCTCAAAATTGACCACAGACCATCGCAAAGCCAGACTAAGATTCGCTCTGGAACACGTTGATTGGACTCTGGAACAATGGACCAGAGTTCTTTTCACGGACGAATCAAGAATATGTCTCCACAGCAATGACAAACGACAAAGAGTCTACCGACGCCCAGGAGAGCGATATGCCCCTTGTTGCATAACCGGGACGGTCAGTTTCGGAGGTGGTTCCATAATGGTATGGGGTGGAATATCCTTAGAAGCTAAAACAGATCTTGTTTTTATTGATGGGGGAGCCAATCCAATTAATCGGAGAGGACTAACGGCTATTCGCTATACTCAGGAAGTTCTTGAAAATCATGTGATGCCCTATGCTGGATTTATCGGCGAAAACATGTTTATGCATGATAATGCAAAACCTCACAGTGCTAAAATCGTGAAGTGTTATCTTCAAGAGGTCGGCATTCAAACAATGGAGTGGCCAGCACGCAGCCCGGACCTGAATCCTATAGAACATCTTTGAGATGAGTTAAAAAGAAGAGTTTGAGCCAGAAATACCTCTATAGAAACGATTGCTGGGCTAAAATTTGCGTTGGAAGAGGAATGGCAAAATATCCCACAGGATGCCATCTTTGGTTTAATTGCTTCAATGAAATCAAGAATGCAGGCAGTTATTAAGGCACGAGGGGTCAATACAAGATATTGAAGTTACATTTTTCAACACAAAATTTTTTAATCTTAAGAAATAATGAAATTATTCATAATCTCGAATAACCAAGTTTTCTAATGTTTGTATTATTTTTTAATAAATCTAAAAGTTTTAAAGCAAAATGAAACAATTTTTTTTTATTATTAAATTGCAATAAATTACCTAAAAAATGACACCAATTTTAATCCAATCGGATGCCTTGATCATGAGATAAGTGAAGTTGAAAAAAAAAAATAGGTGGCTCGATTTTTTTGTCCGCGAGTGTATTAAATAAGCGTAAAAAGTCTTTTTTTTATTTGGGTATTAATTTTTATTTGGATCTTTTTCTTTAGATAAGGGGTATAAAATAAATAAATAAATAATAATTTATTGAAAAATTTAAATATTACTACAATAGGCAGACCATACACATAGTTAATATTCGGCTTCGAGTCTGTGCTCCCAGTCCAGTGAATTAATTTCCAAATCTTTTCTTGGAGTTTATTTCTTAATAAGGTGATCATTTCTTTTTGAGGTAAAAATTTAAAAAAAACAGCACATAGAACAAAAACAGTAACAACCATATGAAAATAAAAAGAAAATAAAAATAAAAGGGAAAACACGTGGGGTATAAAATGTTCTCTAATATACATGTATGAGTGAATCAAATTTAAACCCACCTTAATTAACTGTTATAATAATTAAAATGTTATTTTTATAAAAGATTTTAACCAAAACAGATATTTTATTATTAGATTGATATAAATGTCAAAGCGAAAAAAGGCTTTATAAATATATATTAAAATGAGTCCTATTGAATAGTGGATGAATTTTTTCTATTTTAATATCATATTCTAGAAATATATATATGAAAAATGTATTATTTGAAATGATGAAATGGCTGTATCTCTCTTTTAAATGAATTTTTTTCTTTTAGTGAAATTTTATTACCAAATGGATTTAAATAAAAATATCAAGTCTATCTTAAAAATTTATTCATAAATTTTTCGTTATTCAATTTCACATTTATTAAAAAATATGAATGGAATAAAAAGTTTTTTTTTTTTATATAGGCCTACATACTATACTGTATATTTGAAAATATAAAGATTAACCAACCACCTTTATAAGAGAAAAAGCTAACATAATGAAACAGTCAAGGGGGTTGGTTGAAAGGGCGGAAAAAAGGAATAAGAGTGGTTTTTATTATATATATCAAACAATGCAAAAATATAACTTAGTGGAGGATGGAAAAGTCGACTCTGAATTTAGTCAAGAATCGATCTTTTACTTAAAAAAAAAAATTGACTTTTTAGAATCGAGTTGAAACTCTTTCTAGTCGATTAGAATCGATTCTCAATGGACGACTTAACTTTTTTCTTACAATACTTTATTTCCAATGATAATATAGTTTGTAATGTTTTCATTGATTGACTTTCATCTTTAAAACCTACACATAACACACTAATCAACAAGTTTTCTAAGATCGGTAGTGACAATATGTGGCATTCTTAATTTCTCAATTTTAATATTTTATTTTGATACTCAACTTTAATATTTTATTTTAATATTCGGTGCAATCACGTGCAATTTTTGGAAAGAATATTCTTTTATAAAAATATTGAAAACAATATTTGTGTGCGTTGTATGTAATAAAATGTTTAAATACTTAATAAATCATATTATAAATAAATAAATAGGTAAGGTGAAGAAAATAGACTTAATTCGGCCCAAAATTATTTATTACCAATGTCTATGTTTCGGGGACTATACGTCACCCATCCTCAGGACAAAGGTCAGCATTGGCTCAGAGTGGCTCGTGGTTGAAACTTGCATGTAATTTGGCTATATGGTGAGCTGAAGCCTAAAATAAAATACAGCCATCATTTCACACAACAAAATTATTGTTGTATTTATTACACGAGTGCTCGAGGCACGAAAGTCTTTACGACCTTTGTCCTGAGGATGGGTGACGTATAGTCACCGAAACGTAGACATTGGTAATAAATAATTTTGTGCCGAATTAAGTCTATTTTCTTCACCTTACCTGTAAAGTAGACGGCCTTCCTCTAATACGCTATAATAAATAAATATATTTAATATTTACTGAGTATCTCCTAAACACGAGTTATTGCGTTTTTAAAAAGTCAACTTTCAGAAATGATTAATCGATTCCGAGATATCAAGTCGATTCCAAAATCGACTTTTCGAGCGCCTTTTCCTTCCCTAACTTAGTGTGTACTAATTTCAATAATTAATTTGTGAAAATAATTAACCCTTATTTAACTGAAATTAAACTCTGTTAAATTTCCAAATAAACAACTAATCGAAAATTATTTGACTAACTAAGCTAAGGGTTAATAACTTTCTACACCTACTGTATAGGACATGTGATAAAGTAATATATCGAATATTTAATTGCAAATAAGCTGGACCTGGGAAATGTGGGTTAGTTAGGAAATTCCTCCCTATACCCTTAATAAGGTCATGTTTCGTCCGCATGAGGGAGTAAATTGTGTCGTATGTGTGAGTAAATACATCCCTCTATAACATGTACAGGTCGCATTGGACGTTCTTAGCCGTAAATCAGTCGTTGTGCCGGGGTTCAATTCCCGAGTAGGGCAGCACGGCTCCAGGGGTCCTAGGCAATAGGGAAGGGAAGGGCAGCTGATGACCATCTGATTGGCCGATCAAACGGAATGTCAAACCTAGTGTGCATAATGCATGAGGTTAGATGTGTGAGAGGAGGGGAATTTGATAAGGGCCCTTGTCATCTCACACAATCCTCTTGTTTTTTTTTTTTTTTTTTTTGCTGTAAAATAAATTATTTTTTATAATAAAAACGAATGAATTCAACAAGTGGATGTTTAGTTTTTTTTTTTTTTTTTTTAAGTATTAAATAAAAAATTAAATAAATTTAACAAAGAGAAATTCTATAGATAAATTTATTAATTAATTTCTATCCAAAGAGGGAAAAATTTTTCAATACAACAAATTGCTTAAATTATCAATTGCACATGAGTATTTTAATTATAAAATCATTATATTTTGTGAAAATAAATAATATAACATATGAATTAATGATAAATATATTTTTGCACATTTATTTATTTTTTTCCCTTTGATCTCAAAAATAAACTCACGATAAATTTAAATTCCTATTTCTATCGAAGAAAGTGGTTGTTTATAAATAAAAGAACTGAGCTCATCATTTCTATGGGCAATCATTCAAGGTTAATAAATTATCTTTTACTACTTCATATTCTACCAATAGGACAACTTATATTTATTTCCTGGTTTATCAATTTTTTCTAATGGAGCGAAAATTGTTTTTAGATGTAATTAAAATAGAACCTAGCTTAGCGAGCACCTCTCATAACGAGTAATTCGCATAACGAGCAAAACAATTTGTAAAAAATTGTGGCAACGTTTTGCATAACGAGTGGCGAGGAGAGAGCAAGTCCCTGATTGTTTGCTCATGTTACATCAGTCTGTGTTAAGGGAGGGACGGCTCAATAAGGACAATGTTATTGTTTCGCATAACGAGAGTTTCGCTTTACGAGTATGATTCTGGAATGAATTATGCTCTTTAAGCGAGGTTCCACTGTAATTTTACTGGTTTCATAGATACTCATTAGGTAAAAAGACAAAAAAAATTTTTTAAATTTTCTTTTATTCGCAAATTAATTGTAATAAACATGAATTGATAATTAAAATTATTTAAAATTTGATTATAAACTTGGTCAATATTTATTGTGCTGATAAAAGTATTTTTTGTATGGAGGTAATTAATAAAACCTTCAATTTCGTTCTACAATTTCGTTATACAGCCTGTTCTATAGCCTGTAAAAAGTTTTTTTTTTTTTTAATTTACTCTCTCAGCTGGAGAAAGCATTTAGGGGTCATAGTAGAATGATATAAATTATATTATACCGATGGCTATCGAGAGACGTTCAACACGCTGATTCCTCGGGGTCACCCACCCAAGGTTTTGCCGCGGTCTGTAAAAAGTTATAAACCCATGGACTACATAGTATAAAGGTCTATTGTTGAGATTTTACCCATATTTTTTGAAAATATTTTTATAACATATACAGATATACAGAATATATATCAGGAATACAATAAAAGGGTAGAAAATGAGCTAAGGTTTTTCTTTATTTATTTAATTCACACAGCTGACGTTTCTGTTCCATGTACATGAAACTGTGTGAATTAAAAAAATAAAGAAATAATCTTATTTTCTACCCTCTTATTAATATGATATCACAGCTATAACTTGCTTTTTGTAACAAATATCAGGAATAGAACTCTAATTTTGAGTTATCCTTTGATCATTTTGCCTGTTCTTTTTTTTAGAATAAATAAATAAATAATTAAATAATTAGTAACAAAGTCCTGATGATGAGTCTCGAAACGTCAACAAATAAATCACTTTTATTTATATCTTTTGGATGACTTTCTGCTTGGTTTGCTTATCAGGATTAAAATACTAATCTCTTAGTTCATTATTTTGTAAATAATTACTAAAGTTAAACTATTTTCCTTAAATTAATGCAATTTTACAAACATACCACGAAGTTAATTTCAACTTAAACATACATATCCCAAGTTTTCCTGGGAATTGAAAATTTTCAATCATCATTTCCATGTTAAATGTAGCAACAACAAGGCAATTGAAAAGGAGGGAACAAAAGTCTAACTAGAACTTATCCACATTGTGTCTATTAGGATGAAATTTGCTTCTCTCCTGTTACGTACTCCGTGAGATATCCCTTGTCTCTCTCTCTCTCTACATTTATAGACTGGCTCTTATCACCCCCTGCTAGGTTTGTTCTCGTGAGTTGGGTCTGCCCGGTTTTGATAAGCGTTTTACTCATTTCCGACCTCTTCGATGCTATCTGTCAAATTATCGGGGATATAGAGGAGGAATAGGGGAATGTGTGTGTTTATGACAATATATTCCACAGGTATAGTCAGGAAATGTTAGGTAAACACAGGATTTGCAATGCTGATAATAATCGATTTATTATTAAACTATGAATATTCTCATGTTAAAATAAATGCACCTTATTTTCTAAAATTGAATTTTTAATAGATAAATATAGAATTTTATTATTCAAAACTCATTTTGTTTCTTATTTCGAATATTTATTCCGGGTTCGTTTCCCGTCTCAAGCGAGAAAATATTTGTTTCATTTGAATTGGCTACCAATCATTTGAGATAAATAGGGATGATGTTTAAATAGCCTTAGATGCCGAAAAAGACCTTAAAACAAATGAAGAAAAAACTTATATTTCTTGTTTTATTTAACTTACTTGACGCGCTTACTAGGACCGACTCGTGAGATTTATTAAATAAAATTTTCACTAACTTTGCGATTTTAATTTAATTAGCCAAACATTACTTATTTTACGAAAAATCTCTTTTTTCTCTTTTTAATCTTACAGTAGTATTTTTGAAATAATTTTTTGATAAAATAGACTTAACATTTCGATCTCAAAAAATCTTCTTCAGATAAACTTCTCTTTATTTATTCAGAGAAAATATAATTACTTTGCTTTTATTTTATTATTTAGAGCAGCGTTTTCCAAACTGTGAGGCGCGCCTCCCTAGGGAGGCGCGGACTAGTCTAAGGGGGAGGCACGAATATAGCCACAACGAAGAATTTTCTAAATGATTGCTAAAATTTAATAAATAAATTAAATTAAAAAATAATATAATAATTTGTGTTAATAAATTTTTTTTGCAACCATGATTTTAGATTTTCATCTAAGGAAGGTTTTAGTGAAGAAACCAAATTGATATCTCTTCTGGTTTAGACATTAATGTAAGATCAAAATTTTACCCATAAATATATTATTTTTTCTCCAAATTGGCGATTTGGGGGTACTTAAGGGCCGAATTTCAAAAAACCCTGAAACAATGATTTTAGCTTTTTATCTAAAGAAGGTTTTAGCGAAGAATCCAAATTGATATCTTTTTTGGTTTAGAAATTAATGAAAAGTCAAAATTTTACCCATAAATGAACATTTGGGGCCCTTAAAATTGGAATTTCGAAAAATCGCTTCTTAAATGACACCTAGGGCACAAATGTAATCTACATGCCAAACTACAGCTTTCTAGGCATAACAGTTTAGGCTGTGCGATGATTGTAGAGTCAATCAATCAATCAGTCAGTGAGTTCTCTCTTTATATATATGGACTCTGTTACGCATTAGTGTGTCAAGCACCAGCTACCGAGATTTGAGAAAATTAACATTAAAGTTTTTTGTTTTGATTAGATTAAGATATACCTATATAATTTTTTTGTCAATTGTGCAAGTAACATTAAATATAAATTTTTTTAGGACATATTTCATAAAAAATACTATTAATTATAGCATTTAAAACAATATTCCATACTGAAATCAATTTTTAATTTTTTGGCGCTTGACACACTAATGCATAACAGGGTCTATATAGAGAAGAGAAGAGATAGAGAAGATATAAATAAGAGAAATGAAACCAAACCATATATTTCATTAAGTTTATTTAATCATGACTTTTTTTTCTAAAAATATATGTTACCTTTTAGCTATTGTCGAGTATAATTCCCCTGTTGAGAGGGCAGGAGGGTAACTTTTTGAATATTCCGATCGATATTCTAACCCATTCTGAATGTTTCACTCGATTGCACCCCTTGAAATTCTAAATGTCTCTTCTAAACAAGAACCTCTCTTCTCTATTTGCCTATCACTTGTCAACTTTTTAAAAATTATCGTTAGCAGACCGACCCTTTTATTTTTTTCTTTTTAAAAAAAATATATCTATAGAGTCTCGATTTTCGTTTTATTTTCTAAACATATGTCCTATATATTACTCCCAAGACTGTTTGAATAATAGAAATGCTATAAAAATTTGCATGTTATTCCATTTTTATCGGTATACAATCCCACGGGGATTGTTAATTGGTCGTTGGCTGGTCAATGGTGCGAACAAATAACCGAAATATAAAGATGCCGAGAGATATCCTATGCTAATGAACCGAGAAGCTGCCGTTCAATGTTCCACTTGGATACGTAACATTAGAAAAGATGTTTGAAAATCGACACTTTTTATATGCTTAACTCTTGGGAATTATTGAACTGAATATATTCAACTTTTTCTTTTAAAGAACAATTTACTTTATTAATATTCATCCTACTATTTTTATTAGATGAATTTAGTTTTTTAATTAAAAACTCCTTTCTAAAGAAAAAGACATTATCTTATTTTGAGGCAACAAATTCATGCATTCTTTAGTTTTTTTTATTAAAATCCAAGCTTTATTAATTTATTCAAGACACTAATTTTTTATAATTTTTAATTTAGCTTTCAATGAGAATATAAAATTAATATAGACATGTAATTCCTATATACCAAGCAAGTAAATAGTGAACATACTGGATTTAATCTCCAAATCTTTCCTTCAAACAGTGAAATACCCATAATATGTCAAACTTGTATAAGGGGGCTCGGGAGCGAAGTGGTTACGCATGTTTTTTCCGATAAGATGGCGTAGTGTGTAATAAAAAGTATGCCCAAAAATCAAGTAATTCAAAAATTTGCCAAGAGATGTCAGAACGGTAGCTAATAATATTTAATGCATTTGGTTGATTTTCATTGATATTTTAACAATAAATACTTTATAAATGTTATTATATATTATGTGTCTTTTATGAAAGCAGAAAAATATATAAATATAGGCCAGATATAGGCTAATACTATATTGTCTGTTAGACTAGCCTGCCATCTATTGCAAGAATGCGGAACTAATTTGACAGTTGATTTTTAAATAAATCATCCAACAGTAAGCTTATTTTAAAAATTTCTTAATTAATATGTGATTAATAATAACAATAAATTCATTTTTAAATTTAAAAAAATTAAAGATTATTCGGACGATTGTTTTTTGTATTTGCTTGATAACAAAAAAATTAATTACGATAATTTTTTAATAAGTCATTAAAAAAATTATAGCTCGATGTCCCAATAATCTCTTATGAATTTAATTCATTTAAAAAAAAACCTCATTGAAAAATTCCTTATAATAGTCTAGTTTTTTTTTAAAGTACTTTTAGACTTTGGTCCTGAACCCCCTTAAGTTACTAGGTATTTTACTTTTCTTTTAGCAGTGTCAATAAGTTTTAATATTTTTCCCATTAGCCTAGTGCCAATCACTCTTGAACTAAGTGGTCCAAGGTAATTATGTTAATGGCTCTAAGGGAGCTGTATAGTTCTCGTCTATGCATAGGCTCCGTCCCCCTCTTTCCCTCTCTATCACTGCATGTCGCATAAATGCATAGCCGATAGGGATGTCTATACAGGGCGTCCAGGCGGCTGTCGCCGGTCCATTAGGCCAGCACCAACCGCAGACCTCCGGCACCATTAATGGCCTTTGGGGGTCCTTTGGGGGCCCCAAGGGGGACTTGGGTGGGTGGAACTCCTGCCGACGTGGTCAAGATGCACGACGTGCTCACGCGATTCCTGATTGCCAATATTGAGAGCCTCCGACGATTTATGTGCTTGAGGTGCTTAGCTCAGCGCATTGCATAAATTAACTGAATTAACTACCTGCTTAATTTACTGGAAGGTCAACAGTATTTTTTTTACAACATTCTGTATATAATTATTAAAACAAAATTAAAGAATAAAAAAAAATCAATTTTGTTTTGTTTTGCTTCATCAATTAGTTGTATTTTATTTAATTACACATAAATAGTGTCAAATTATATTAGTGGAAAATCCTCATCTGGAGACCTCGTAAAACAGGCTATATTTTCTTCATCTTTCGAGGCCACAGCCGGATCGCAATTTATCTTAAAACTCCATGCTCAGTTTATAGTATTTTCCCTATTCAGGGGTTGTTTTTTTACAAGTTCGGTCATTTAGAGCTCGACTCCGTTGACCCCGTATCAAAACAGCAAACGGAACCTTCTGAGTTGAACTCCCGAGGGGGCAGTTATTACTTTCTCTTTTTTTCATGTATTCATTTATTCATTAATTTATATAATAAATAATTTGTTTATAAACATGTTCGAGCAGAGACTAGCTCATAAAGACCATTTTATATATTTAATTAAAAATATTTTCATTGAATTAAAAATTTTCATTTATTTTCTTTAATTTTTCAATCAAAAACTGGAGTTTCATCCACAAGTTATTTAAACAGATCCGCCCTTGTCTATATTAGTTACAATTTACCTATAGAAAATATAAGTAATAATGTTGATGAGTAGAAAGAAGGAGCTAGTATTTATTTCATTTATTAAAGCCCATTAAGCTAACGTTTCGGTCCTGGTCGAGACCATCTTCAGAGCCATTCAGACAGCCCATAAGCTCTGAAGCTTGTCTCGATCGAGACCAAAACGTTAGCTTAATGGGCCTTAATAAATGAAATAAATACTAGCCACTTCTCTTTTCTTCTTCTTTCTACTCATCAACCACTTTCATGCAGCTATAAATCCACTTTTCTTAATAAGTAATAATTACATTCATCGTTCAATGGTTTTAATTAATACATGCATTTCCAATAAATGGAAATTATTATTTCCCTTAGAAAACTTATTCTTAAATAATATTTATTTTATATTTGATTCTATAATATTTAATACTTTCTTTCGATAGGGAATATCACAAAGAAAAAGAAAAATTAAGCAGCTAAGTAAACGAAAGTTTTTTTTTTTTTTTTTTTTTATAATTCTTTAAGGTATTAAGCAACGTCCTTTTATATTCTACAAAAGACCCTTCGGCAAAGGGCCCATTTTTTTTTTTTTTGTTAAATTTTCGAATGATAATTGAATTAATTATAATCCTCTTTTATACCCTCGGGGAGGTCTTTATTGGATAAATAAAAAACACCAAACAAACTGCACAGGGTGGTCTAAGATTGAATTTTTTCAATTCAACAAACAAACAAAATTATTTAAAGAATTTAGTCAGATATCAAATAATATGTTTTTAATTCAAATAGTTTCTTTCTCCCTTCATACCATCTCGTTTTTTACTAGGTCTACTTTCCTCGAAGTGTTTAATCTTATTTATAAATGATTTGAATATTAATGCTCGGTGGTGGATGGACTTTAGACAAGCTGTCCAAAAATACGCATTAATTGTCCGAATATAATCCGTTAGTGAATAGAACCGAGGATGGCATTCCCGAGTGTCGAAACTGAACTTACAATACAAGAGTTCTGGTCCTGTTTACATTAAGTCTTCAATAAATGACCCATTACAAATTAAATACCGCGTGGAGCTAGTTATAGGTGTATTCAACACGATTGAAAAGCCTCCCACCCCCACTAAGAAAGAAGAAAAAAAAACACTTGAGAGACGTGCTTGGTATTCACTCTTTGGAAATCTTTTTAAGATCAATCTTCGGAATGAGTTGTCGGGATCTTAAAGGACCTCTTCAAAATGGCTCAGTGTCGCGCAAGGCGATAGAAATAAATATCCTCCAATCGCAAATTGTTGAAGGGCTTAGGGAGAAAGGGCGGAGAAAAAAAAAGAAAATTTCAAAAGGTGATGAATAAGAGAAATCGAAGATTTTTTTTTTATTTTATCTTTCAAGATCAAGAAGGGATTGTATTTGTGCATCATCAGTCATTTCCGGACTCTCTTGACCTGATTCTATTCATTTCAGAATATTTATTAGATATGAAGAAATTTAATATTTTTTTTTTGTATGATTTGAAGAGGAATTTATTTTATCATTCCTTCTTTCAAAAAATCGAATTCCAATTTTTTTTTCTTTTAAACACTCTTCGGCAGCTTCACTGAGTAAAAATGATTAAAACTGATCGAGGGATACACACGCCTGCAGCAGGTCTGCATAGTGAACCTTGAGGGACATACGTTCAGACCCTGGTTTGGACACGCCCGCACCAGGGACACACAAAGTAGATCGAAAGTGATCAGAAGAAAAATGTGTATCCCTGGTATGGACGTGTATATCCCTGGGTTTCCCTCAAGGTTCACTATGAAGACCTGCTGCGGGCGTGTGTATCCCTCAATCAGTTTTAATCATTTTTACTCGGGTTAGGGCTTATAGACTTAAACGATCATCAATTATTCTAATTACGATATATGTGATTCAGGCACATTTATTGATACTATTTGATATCCAAATATTCATCGGACTGCCTGGGATCCGAACCCGCACCCTTTGGATTTAAGATTATCAATATTGACATTTGTCAACATCTCTCTCGGCCACATGGGGTTGTAACTTACTATTTTATTACATACAATTTACCCAAGCATATCATTACTTATATATAAAGCATTAACGGCTCAGGTCCGGTGTATGTCGGATGTAGGTCTAATTGAGAGAACTTTCTCGCTGATTGGCCAGAGTCAGAGAGGGAAATTTAAAACTTTAAATTTTGCATCCTTGGCGGGCTTTCCTACTGGTTTATTTATTATTTGTTTTTATTTTGTTCTTTTCGGCTACCGAGGCTATTTAGAGTTTAACATACGTATATAATAGGTTAATTATTTTAATTTACATATATAATAGGTTAATTATTTCAATTTATGTATATAATAGGTTAATTATTTTAAATTACGTATATAATAGGTTAATTATTTTATTGTACCGCTCTCAACCGGGGGACATTCCACACGTTGATTTGCTCGGGGTCGCCCACCCTAGGTTTCGCCGCTTGGAACTACGATTTTGATGACTGTTGCTATACTTCCGTTGCCAGTCCTTATAATTCATTCATTTAAATATATCTCATTCCATTATTAGGACCCAAATCCTCACTCCGTGATTTTTCTGAATTTGTTTAAAAATATTTGGCACTTTTTAATTGGACAAATAAATTACTTATTTTTTTTTTAAATAACTTATGGTAATATTATTTTCAATAAATAATTTACTAGTATAAAATAAGCATATCCGCTTATCTCTTTCACTGATTATATCAAATCCTCCGAAATTTCATTTTCAGATATAATTGGCTTAGACACCCACTTAGTCTGTATATCAATATACTCTCTCAGATGTTAGTTTTGGTCTTTTGAGTGGGAAGACCAAATGCGGGGGTTAATTTGGAAGGGTGCCCTGCCACCTAAAATTGGTGGCCAGGGGTCGGGCGTTGTTGGCCCCATTATAAACACTTCGTTGTGCCTGGTCACTTATTTGTCATTTTGTGTGTAGGATTTTTCGAGGCTATACTTAAATTATCAACCTAAAACGCCTTGGCGTTAATAGGATTCGGAGTCTACGAAAATAGACTCGGGTTTAAATGATCCGTGGGCGTAACAGGGAAAAAATATAAAATGACACAATAGAGATTTTTTTTTTTTGGAGCCAACTGCACCATCATCTTTATTTAAAATGATAAATTAAAATCCAATTAGTGACTAAAAGGTAGCAAAAAATTTTTTTTTATATTTAAAGTAAATTTTTTTTTTTTTAAGATTAATGAGCCAATGATGTGTATCATCGCTTCTGTCGGCGATGATCAAAGAAATTGGATAAAAATCAGAGAAGCATGTCTTATTCATTATACGAGCTCAGGAACCCGTGCCCTGGCTTTTATTAATCCCATCCAAGCACACTTTACGAGAATTAATTAGTTTTTTTTTTTTAAGTTTTTTTTTTTCATAAATAGTACAAAATATCAATTTCTAATTATACACTCTACCGGCATTAAATATTATTCAAATTCTGGTTCACTTGAATGTATCTAGCAATTAAATGAATCCTTTGAAAAAACTAAATTATTTGAAAAAAAAAATTCTGGTGTGACTGGTCACAGCACACAACTTTCTCACAATCGAAAGTTGTGTTCTGTGCTTGTCACACTCAGATTTTTTTGTGTCGACATATATTTAGTTTCCAACAGTACGGCATGAATTTCAAGACGAAGAATTTATAAGTATGGAAAAATATTTATAATTTGTTACCATGGCAACCATTTCTCCTATCTTTCCTATGAAGTACAAGAGTAAAGTGGTCTTCAGAAGATTCCAATGACAAAATGAGAATATACATTTTAAAGAGAATCTAAAAAATAATTGATTTTTGAATTCGTAAAAAAATCGTTGGAGCGAATTTTGAGAAAATCGAAAAAAAAAACTGAAAAAGTGCATCAGTAAAGTACTAGTACTCTTTGGGCGATTTCGATTAAGAGCTTCCTGACACGTCCCATGGGGTTCCAAATCTCTAATATAAAATTTCAACC
>JAKCPI010030033.1:0-22771 GCA_023213315.1 Euborellia annulipes | reverse complement strand
TCATTTTGCCTGTTCTTTTTTTAGAATAAATAAATAAATAATTAAATAATTAGTAACAAAGTCCTGATGATGAGTCTCGAAACGTCAACAAATAAATCACTTTTATTTATATCTTTTGGATGACTTTCTGCTTGGTTTGCTTATCAGGATTAAAATACTAATCTCTTAGTTCATTATTTGTAAATAATTACTAAAGTTAAACTATTTTCCTTAAATTAATGCAATTTTACAAACATACCACGAAGTTAATTTCAACTTAAACATACATATCCCAAGTTTTCCTGGGAATTGAAAATTTTCAATCATCATTTCCATGTTAAATGTAGCAACAACAAGGCAATTGAAAAGGAGGGAACAAAAGTCTAACTAGAACTTATCCACATTGTGTCTATTAGGATGAAATTTGCTTCTCTCCTGTTACGTACTCCGTGAGATATCCCTTGTCTCTCTCTCTCTCTCTCACATTTATAGACTGGCTCTTATCACCCCCTGCTAGGTTTGTTCTCGTGAGTTGGGTCTGCCCGGTTTTGATAAGCGTTTTACTCATTTCCGACCTCTTCGATGCTATCTGTCAAATTATCGGGGATATAGAGGAGGAATAGGGGGAATGTGTGTTTATGACAATATATCTCCACAGGTATAGTCAGGAAATGTTAGGTAAACACAGGATTTGCAATGCTGATAATAATCGATTTATTATTAAACTATGAATATTCTCATGTTAAAATAAATGCACTTTATTTTCTAAAATTGAATTATAAATAGAAAAATATAGGATTTTATTATTCAAAACTCATTTTGTTTCTTATTTCGAATATTTATTCCGGTTTCGTTTCCCGTCTCAAGCGAGAAAATAATTTGTTTCATTTGAATTGGCTACCAATCATTTGAGATAAATAGGGATGATGTTTAAATAGCCTTAGATGCCGAAAAAGACCTTAAAACAAATGAAGAAAAAAACTTATATTTCTTGTTTTATTTAACTTACTTGACGCGCTTACTAGGACCGACTTCGTGAGATTTATTAAATAAAATTTTCACTAACTTTGCGATTTTAATTTAATTAGCCAAACTTTACTTATTTTACGAAAAATCTCTTTTTTCTCTTTTAATCTTACATGTTAGAGTATTTTTTGAAATAATTTTTTGATAAAATAAACTTAACATTTCGATCTCAAAAAATCTTCTTCAGATAAACTTCTCTTTATTTATTCAGAGAAAATATAATTACTTTGCTTTTATTTTATTATTTAGAGCAGCGTTTTCCAAACTGTGAGGCGCGCCTCCCTAGGGAGGCGCGGACTAGTTTAAGGGGAGGGGCGAATATAGCCACAACGAAGAATTTTCTAAATGATTGCTAAAATTTAATAAATAAATTAAATTAAAAAATAATAAATTTTTTGCAACCATGATTTTATATTTTCATTTAAGGAAAGTTTTAGTGAAGAAACCAAATTGATATCTCATCTGGTTTAGACATTAATGTAAGATCAAAATTTTACCCATAAATATATTATTTTTTCTCCAAATTGGCGATTTGGGGGTACTTAGGGGGCCGAATTTCAAAAACCCTGAAACAATGATTTTAGCTTTTTTATCTAAAGAAAGTTTTAGCGAAGAATCCAAATTGATATCTTTTTTTGTTTAGAAATTAATGAAAAGTCAAAATTTTGCCCATAAATGACCATTTGGGGCCCTTAAAATTGGAATTTCGAAAACTTAAATGACGCTTAGGGCACAAATGTAATCTACATGTCAAATTACAGCTTTCTAGGCCTTACAGCTTAGGCTGTACGATGATTGTAAGTCAGTCAATCAATCAATCAGTCAGTCAGTGAGTTCTCTCTTTATACCAGGGGTATATATGGACCCTGTTACGCATTAGTGTGTCAAACGCCAGCTACCGAGATTTGAGAAAATTAACATTAAAGTTTTTTGTTTTGATTAGATTATATATAATTTTTTTTTGTCAATTTTGCAAATAACATTAAATATAAATTTTTTTAGGACATATTTCATAAAAAATACTATTAATTATAGCATTTAAAACAATATTCCATACTGAAATCAATTTTTAATTTTTTGGTGTTTGACACACTAATGCATAACAGGATCTATATGGAGAAGAGAAGAGATAGAGAAGATATAAACAAGAGAAATGAAACCAAACCATATATTTCATTAAGTTTATTTAATCATGACTTTTTTTCTAAAAATATATGTTACCTTTTAGCTATTGTCGAGTATAATTCCCCTGTTGAGAGGGCAGGAGGGTAACTTTTTGAATATTCCGATCGATATTCTAACCCATTCTGAATGTTTCACTCGATTGCACCCCTTGAAATTCTAAATGTCTCTTCTAAACAAGAGCCTCTCTTCTCTATTTGCCTATCACTTGTCAACTTTTTAAAAATTATCGTTAGCAGACCCTTTTATTTTTTTCTTTTTAAAAAAAATATATCTATAGAGTCTCGATTTTCGTTTTATTTTCTAAACATATGTCCTATATATTACTCCCAAGACTGTTTGAATAATAGAAATGCTATAAAAATTTGCATGTTATTCCATTTTTATCGGTATACAATCCCACGGGGATTGTTAATTGGTCGTTGGCTGGTCAATGGTGCGAACAAATAACCGAAATATAAAGATGCCGAGAGATATCCTATGCTAATGAACCGAGAAGCTGCCGTTCAATGTTCCACTTGGATACGTAACATTAGAAAAGATGTTTGAAAATCGACACTTTTTATATGCTTAACTCTTGGGAATTATTGAACTGAATATATTCAACTTTTTCTTTTAAAGAACAATTTACTTTATTAATATTCATCCTACTATTTTTATTAGATGAATTTAGTTTTTTAATTAAAAACTCCTTTCTAAAAAAAAGACATTATCATATTTTGAGGCAACAAATTCATGCATTCTTTAGTTTTTTTTTATTAAAATCCAAGCTTTATTAATTTATTCAAGGCACTAATTTTTTATAATTTTTAATTTAGCTTTCAATGAGATTATAAAATTAATATAGACATGTAATTCCTATATACCAAGCAAGTAAATAGTGAACATACTGGATTTAATCTCCAAATCTTTCCTTCAAACAGTGAAATACCCATAATATGTCAAACTTGTATAAGGGGGTTCGGGAGCGAAGTGGTTACGCATGTTTTTTTTCCGATAAGATGGCGTAGTGTGTAATAAAAAGTATGCCCAAAAATCAAGTAATTCAAAAATTTGCCAAGAGATGTCAGAACGGTAGCTAATAATATTTAATGCATTTGGTTGATTTTCATTGATATTTTAACAATAAACACTTTATAAATGTTATTATATATTATGTATTTTTTATAAAAGCATACAAATATATAAATATAGGCCAGATATAGGCCAAAAAGGGGATCAGCTGTTAGACTAGCCTGCCATCTATTGCAAGAATGCTGAACCAATCTCTTATGAATTTAATTCATTTAAAAAAAAACTGCATTGAAAAATTCCTTATAATAGTCTAGTTTTTTTTAAAAGTACGTTTAGACGTCGCTCCTGAACCCCCTTAAGTTACTAGGTATTTTACTTTTCTTTTAGCAGTGTCAATAAATTTTAATATTTTTCCCATTAGCCTAGTGCCAATCACTCTTGAACTAAGTGGTCCAAAGTAATTATGTTAATGGCTCTAAGGGAGCTGTATAGTTCTCGTCTATGCATAGGCTCCGTCCCCCTCTTTCCCTCTCTATCACTGCATGTCGCATAAATGCATAGCCGATAGGGATGTCTATACAGGGCGTCCAGGCGGCTGTCGCCGGTCCATTAGGCCAGCACCAACCGCAGACCTCCGGCACCATTAATGGCCTTTGGGGGGTCCTTTGGGGGCCCCAAGGGGGACTTGGGTGGGTGGAACTCCTGCCGACGTGGTCAAGATGCACGACGTGCTCACGCGATTCCTGATTGCCAATATTGAGAGCCTCCGACGATTTATGTGCTTGAGGTGCTTAGCTCAGCGCATTGCATAAATTAACTGAATTAACTACCTGCTTAATTTACTGGAAGGTCAACAGTATTTTTTTTTTTTACAACATTCTGTATATAATTATTAAAACAAAATTAAAGAATAAAAAAAAATCAATTTTGTTTTGTTTTGCTTCATCAATTAGTTGTATTTTATTTAATTACACATAAATAGTGTCAAATTATATTAGTGGAAAATCCTCATCTGGAGACCGCGTAAAACAGGCTATATTTTCTTCATCTTTCGAGGCCACAGCCGGATCGCAATTTATCTTAAAACTCCATGCTCAGTTTATAGTATTTTCCCTATTCAGGGGTTGTTTTTTTACAAGTTCGGTCATTTAGAGCTCGACTCCGTTGACCCCGTATCAAAACAGCAAACGGAACCTTCTGAGTTGAACTCCCGAGGGGGGCAGTTATTACTTTCTCTTTTTTTCATGTATTCATTTATTCATTAATTTATATAATAAATAATTTGTTTATATACATGTTCGAGCAGAGACTAGCTCATAAAGACCATTTTATATATTTAATTAAAAATATTTTCATTGAATTAAAAATTTTCATTTATTTTCTTTAATTTTTCAATCAAAAACTGGAGTTTCATCCACAAGTTATTTAAACAGATCCGGCCTTGTCTATATTAGTTACAATTTACCTATAGAAAATATAAGTAATAATGTTGATGAGTAGAAAGAAGGACCTAGTATTTATTTCATTTATTAAAGCCCATTAAGCTAACGTTTCGGTCCTGGTCGAGACCATCTTCAGAGCCATTCAGACAGCCCTGACAGTCTGAAGCTTATCTCGATCGAGACCAAAACGTTAGCTTAATGGGCCTTAATAAATCAAATAAATACTAGCCACTTCTCTTTTCTTCTTCTTTCTACTCATCAACCACTTTCATGCAGCTATAAATCCACTTTTCTTAATAAGTAATAATTACATTCATCGTTCAATGGTTTTAATTAATACATGCATTTCCAATAAATGGAAATTATTATTTCCCTTAGAAAACTTATTCTTAAATAATATTTATTTTATATTTGATTCTATAATATTTAATACTTTCTTTCGATAGGGAATATCACAAAGAAAAAGAAAAATTAAGCAGCTAAGTAAACGAAAGTTTTTTTTTTTTTTTTTTTATAATTCTTTAAGGTATTAAGCAACGTCCTTTTATATTCTACAAAAGACCCTTCGGCAAAGGGCCCATTTTTTTTTTGTTAAATTTTCGAATGATAATTGAATTAATTATAATCCTCTTTTATACCCTCGGGGAGGTCTTATTGGATAAATAAAAAACACCAAACAAACTGCACAGGGTGGTCTAAGATTGAATTTTTTCAATTCAACAAACAAACAAAATTATTTAAAGAATTTAGTCAGATATCAAATAATATGTTTTTAATTCAAATAGTTTCTTTCTCCCTTCATACCATCTCGTTTTTTACTAGGTCTACTTTCCTCGAAGTGTTTAATCTTATTTATAAATGATTTGAATATTAATGCTCGGTGGTGGATGGACTTTAGACAAGCTGTCCAAAAATACGCATTAATTGTCCGAATATAATCCGTTAGTGAATAGAACCGAGGATGGCATTCCCGAGTGTCGAAACTGAACTTACAATACAAGAGTTCTGGTCCTGTTTACATTAAGTCTTCAATAAATGACCCATTACAAATTAAATACCGCGTGGAGCTAGTTATAGGTGTATTCAACACGATTGAAAAGCCTCCCACCCCCACTAAGAAAGAAGAAAAAAAAACACTTGAGAGACGTGCTTGGTATTCACTCTTTGGAAATCTTTTAAGATCAATCTTCGGAATGAGTTGTCGGGATCTTAAAGGACCTCTTCAAAATGGCTCAGTGTCGCGCAAGGCGATAGAAATAAATATCCTCCAATCGCAAATTGTTGAAGGGCTTAGGGAGAAAGGGCGGAGAAAAAAAAAGAAATTTCAAAAGGTGATGAATAAGAGAAATCGAAGATTTTTTTTTATTTTATCTTTCAAGATCAAGAAGGGATTGTATTTGTGCATCATCAGTCATTTCCGGACTCTCTTGACCTGATTCTATTCATTTCAGAATATTTATTAGATATGAAGAAATTTAATATTTTTTTTTTTTGTATGATTTGAAGAGGAATTTATTTTATCATTCCTTCTTTCAAAAAATCGAATTCCAATTTTTTTTTCTTTTAAACACTCTTCGGCAGCTTCACGAGTAAAAATGATTAAAACTGATCGAGGGATACACACGCCTGCAGCAGGACTGCATAGTGAACCTTGAGGGACATACAGGGATACACACGTTCAGGTCCCGCCCGCACCAGGGACACACAAAGTAGATCGAAAGTGACCAGAAGAAAAATGTGTATCCCTGGTATGGACGTGTATATCCCTGGGTTTCCCTCAAGGTTCACTATGAAGACCTGCTGCGGGCGTGTGTATCCCTCAATCAGTTTTAATCATTTTTACTCGGGTTAGGGCTTATAGACTTAAACGATCATCAATTATTCTAATTACGATATATGTGATCCAGGTACATTTATTGATACTATTTGATATCCAAATATTCATCGGACTGCCTGGGATCCGAACCCGCTTTGGATTTAAGATTATAAATATAGACATTTGTCAACATCTCTCTCGGCCACATGGGGTTGTAACTTACTATTTTATTACATACAATTTACCCAAGCATATCATTACTTATATAGTATAAAGCATTAACGGTTCAGGTTCGGTGTATGTCGGATGTAGGTCTAATTGAGAGAACTCTCTCGCTGATTGGCCAGAGTCAGAGAGGAAAATTTAAAACTTTAAATTTTGCATCCTTGGCGGGCTTTCCTACTGGTTTATTTATAATTTGTTTTTATTTTGTCCTTTTCGGCTACCGAGGCTATTTAGAGTTTAACATAGGTTAATTATTTTTTACGTATATAATAGGTTAATTATTTGAACAAAGGTTGTATTTATGTGAGTTTCACGAAGGAAAAGTATTAACACAATTTAAATACTCGATATATTTCGGGTTGTTAACCCATCTTCAGGAGTTACAAAAAGCTGAACTGAAACCCACACCGCAATCCTTAAATTTAATTTGGTTGATTATTTTATTGTACCGCTGTCAACCGGGGGACGTTCCACACGTTGATTTGCTCGAGGTCGCCCAACTTAGATTTCGCCGCTTGGCACTACGAGTGTGATGACTTTTGGTATACTTCAGTTGCCAGTCCTTATAATTCATTGATTTAAATATATTTCATCCCATTATTAGGTCCCGAATCCTCACCCCGTGATCTTTCTGAATTTGTTTAAAAATATTTAGCAGTTTTTTTTTTTTTTTTTTTTTTTTTTTTTTTTTCTTAAAAAAAAACATTCACACTTTTTTCTCATTCACACTCACACTCACACTCACATTCACACTGTCTTTTCGGCAACTCAGGCCATATAAGACATTTAAGATAACCGTTATGAATATATATTATTTAGGGTCCAGGCATTCTTATTTATAGCAGTTTTTAATTGGACAAATAAATTACTTATTATTATTTTTTTAAAATAACTTATGGTATTATTTTCAATAAATAATTTACTAGTATAAAATAAGCATATCCGCTCATCTCTTTTACTGATTATATCAAATCCTCCGAAATTTCATTTTCAAATATAATTGGCTCAGACACCCACTTAGTCTGTATATCAATATACTATCTCTCAGATGTTAGTTTTGGTCTTTTGAGTGGGAAGACCAAATGCGGGGGTTAATTTGGAAGGGTGCCCTGCCACCTAAAATTGGTGGCCAGGGGTCGGGCGTTGTTGGCCCCATTATAAACACTTCGTTGTGCCTGGTCACTTATTTGTCATTTTGTGTGTAGGATTTTTCGAGGCTATACTTAAATTATCAACCTAAAACGCCTTGGCGTTAATAGGATTCGGAGTCTACGAAAATAGACTCGGGTTTAAATGATCCGTGGGCGTAACAGGGAAAAAATATAAAATGACACAATAGAGATTTTTTTTTGGAGCCAACTGCACCATCATCTTTATTTAAAATGATAAATTAAAATCCAATTAGTGACTAAAAGGTAGCAAAAAATTTTTTTTTATATTTAAAGTAAAATTTTTTTTAAGATTAATGAGCCAATGATGTGTATCATCGCTTCTGTCGGCGATGATCAAAGAAATTGGATAAAAATCAGAGAAGCATGTCTTATTCATTATACGAGCTCAGGAACCCGTGCCCTGGCTTTTATTAATCCCATCCAAGCACACTTTACGAGAATTAATTAGTTTTTTTTAAAGTTTTTTTTTTCATAAATAGTACAAAATATCAATTTCTAATTATACACTCTACCGGCATTAAATATTATTCAAATTTGGTTCACTTGAATGTATCTAGCAATTAAATGAATCCCTTGAAAAAACTAAATTATTTAAAAAAAAAAATCTGGTGTGACTGGCGCACAGCACACAACTTTCTCACACAATCGAAAGTTGTGTTCTGTGCTTGTCACACCAGATTTTTTGTGTCGACATATATTTAGTTTCCAACAGTACGGTACATTCGAATTTCAAGATGAAGAATTTATAAGTATGGGAAAATATTTAGAATTTGTTATCATGGCAACCATTTCTCATATCTTTTCTATGGAGTACAAGAGTAAAGTGGTCTTTAAAAGATTTTAATGGCGAAATGAGATTATACATTTTAAAGAGCATCTAAAAAATAATTGATTTTTGAATTTTTCAAAAAATCGTTGGAACAAATTTTGAGAAAATCGAAAAAAAAAACTGAAAAACTACATCAGTAAAGTACTAGTACTCTTTGGCCGATTTTGTTCAAAAGCTTCCTGTCACGTCCCATGAGGGTGCCTAACTTAAATATAAAATTTCAACCCAAGGGCGGATACAGGGGGGGGGGGTAAAGGGGGTAATTACCCCCCCCCGAGATTCGAAAAAAATACCTTTTTTTCGCAAAAAAAATTTATTTTAATGTAAAATTTTTAAAATTAATACTTAAAAATTTGATGTGTATTTATATTCTGCCAAACAAGTACAGAATGCGCTTTTAAATTTACGAAATTAAAAAAAATTAGTGTGCTGTGCGACGAGTCACACCAGATTACCCCCCCCCCCACGAGAAACACCTTTGGATCCGCCCTTGTTTCAACCTCCTAGCTCTTTTCGTTCTTGAGATATTTTGTTCACAGAGAGACACACAGACAAACAGACAGACAGACTATGTCGCGAAAACCACTAATAAAAGCATTTAAAAAAAATTTTTTTATATATTTTTTTTTATTCAGGATTCACTCATATAATAGATTTATGAAATTCCTTTTTTTTTTTTTTTAAAACATTCACACTTTTTTCTCAATCACACTCACACACACACATTCACACAGTCTTTTCGGCAACTTAGGCCATATAAGACTTTGACGATAACCGTTGTAATTAATATATCAATTTGGGGTTCAGGCATTTCTATTTAAGCCAATGAAATTCCTTCTTTTGTAAGCTGTTATAAATATAAACTTTTCAGATATCGGGAAATGTTTTTTTTTTTCAACCATCTAAAGAATTCGCATAAAAACAGCTGAGTTTCTATTTTCCGTATGTTGATGTTACCTCCTGCCTGGACCAAAGCGGCTGTCAAGAGACAGACAGGCGTCCTTTGACACTTATTCCCTTCTTGCCTTGCATGTTCCCGTGGGTCGTGGGTGTCGTTTCGTTTTCTTCTGGCCCCCATAGAACTTCTAATATGATTAGGCCATTTGTTGTCATTACCTCTCCGTGTTGGAATGTCTTTTTATATAATTTACATTCCTTAGTTCCTATCCCCTTTCTTGAACAATTTGATATTAAATTCTAGAGAATCGATTCTTTACTGATTCAATTTACTTTAGGTCTACTATATAAATTGAATCTTTTATTTCTTTTGAAATATGTCGGCTATATTAAATCCATTAGCCAATTATATATAATACATAAATAAATTTCTTCCCCCTTTTAATCTTCGACGCATTATTTTTTCTTTATTTGGTTTGACTGACTCCTCGGTCATATCTACGCATTCGTTTAAAATTATGATTAAATTTTTTTTTTTAAATTAATCTTTTTAAGACTTAAATTTTCCAACCCTTTTAAATTTTCATTTTTATATAATTATTCACAATGTAAAACTTTTGATTCACAAAATGAAAAATACATGAGACTATACCAGTATGTTAAGGTATGGAACAAAACAAGTGTTTTTATTTTAACTAAATGCACCTAACATAAGACCAATTAATTAAAAATAATTATTATTTTAGTGTACTTTGAAGCACTTGGGGACTGGATCCAGGTGTGTTTTCATCAATTTTTTAAGACCATATTGATTTAAAATATTTATTAAATTTTAAGTTTAAAGTGGAGCAGCTCGAAGTACTTTGTCGTAATTTGACTGGAGGTGCTAGGAAAAATTCATCCACTTTAAATTGGAGGTTGGCGGTGCTAGGAGAAATTTATAAATAATAAATTTCTCCTAGTATCTCCATGAGTTCTCATCGATTTTTTAATAACACTATATTGATTTAAAATATTTATTAAATCTTATGATTAAAGTGGAGTAGCTAGAGGTTACTTGTCTTATTTTGACTGTTGGAGGGGCTAGGAGAAATTTATTATTTTTAAATTTCACCTAGCACCTCCAACAGTCAAAATACGACATGTAACCTCTAGCTACTCCATTTTAATCATAAGATTTAATAAATATTTTAAAAAATAAATTTTTCAATTATAGTCTTATTAAAAATTTTTTGAGAACTCTTAGAGATGCTAGGAGAAAAAAATAATAATAATAAATTTCTCCTAGCACCTCCAACAGCCAAACGATAAGTATCCTCGAGCTACTCCACTGTCAATCTGAATTCTTGTCTTGATTTCACAATTTTTTTTCATCTTAAGTTAAATAGTAGTTAAATATTTTTCGAGATCTATATATTTGAATAAGATAATAGTATTCAAAATACCTTGATTCGGACTAAACAAGTCATAGATATATTCAACAAGACATGTGAGTGTTTTTTATTGGTGAGGCCAAACATCCCATAGCCCCCGGGAATCGAACCCAGGATCTCCGCCGTGTCACACATCTCACATGTCTTGTTGAATTAAGTTTAACAGTCAAAAAAAAAAAAAAAAATAAAAACAATTTAACTTGTTAAATAAATTGGCAAACATCACTGCACATTCTCTGTCAACCTTTTCTATCTTGTCTATTTCTCATCTATTCATTTTCTTTGATCATCTTTTTTCCACTGATTTACCTATTTTTACATTTTTTCAATTATTTGAATTATAAAAAAAAAAAAAATTGTATATTTGAAGAGTATTTGGCGTATTTTGACTACACCCCGGGCTAGATCCAATCATATACAAATACAAATTATTGAATAATATTTTTATAATACAAATAGAAAAAAAAAATATAATAAAAACTCAATGTCTGATTGTTAATTGGTTCTGGAACGGCAAGCAAAGGAATTGCTCTCTAATCACTTGTCGAACCAGTAAAAATACACCCAAGTATGAGTATCCGAGGTTGTTAGTGAATACTAATATCCAATTCAAAAAATAAGTCTCGAAACTATTTTCAAAAATTTGAAAGCATCAGGATAAAGAAAAGAAGAAAAGCTCTCTTAAGAGCAGTGAAGTAAAAATGAATCAATCCACTTTTAGGTCTCTATTGTTAAAAATTTTAACAAAGTTTTTTTACAACCCCTTCTAGAAAAGCTTTTCTTATTTTCCTTAACCACTCTAAATAACTCAAAGTCTCAGATGTGTTCATTAAATAAACAAATTAAAAAAAAATAGATATTTCATTTAAATACATAAATGGATAAGGGTTCATTCAAAATTTATAGTCTCTTATAAAAAATGAATTTCACCCCTAATGACCAAACTCGATGAGACTATCTTTAAGCAACCAACCCTTTTGCATTGAATATATACACAATTGAAGCTTTTGTCTCGTCAATATGGAAGCAATATCCACCCCTCTTAGGTCTTAAGGCTTTTAATCGTCTCTTGTGCCCTCGACATAATTAGCCTCCCCAATCTTAGATTGACCCCAAGTGGTGGCCGTTTACTGAGGTCTCAGGTGTCGTGTTCTCACTCATAAAATAAAAAAGGGGGAGTGCCCTAAGGGTGGCAAGGGCAAAAAAAGGTGCTGTGGGTTGTGGGCGTCTTGACGCGTCAGCGAACCCTAAATTGAAACCCATATCTATCTAAGGGCAGATTGAATGGCCCAAAGGGTGAAGAGCTATCTTGAGAAAGAGAGGAATTAAGACACTTGGTAGAAAAGAATTCTCAGAACAAGCAAGTCTAAAGGAATCGATTTTTGGGAAATAATTCTAGTGAAGTCCTTTTATTGACATAAAAGGATTTTGAATCGATTTTTATTTTTATATATATATACCTAAACTCTCACTCTCCTAATGTTTGCTTTTTACTAGGAAAAAGTTTTTAGTTTTAAGAATGAATCTTACAAGATAGAGAAAGAGAAAAGGGTAATGTAGATAAATAAAATATTTATTTTCCAAAAATTTCCTCTTTTTTGCATATTTTAAATTTTTCCCAGATCCTCATACTTAACTACTCATAGACTCATGGGCGTAACTAGGGGAAGGGGTCCGGGGGGGGGGGGGCAGAAGAAAAATTGAGACAATATGAGGCCTTCCCCGGAGGATGGCTGGTCTCATGGCCCCCTCCCCCAGCCAAATTCACTAGTTACGTCCATGCTTAGACTATGGCCGGTCTTTTCAATAACTTAGTTCTACCACTGAAGAAATCATGCAAGGACATTGTTAGACACTTTTTAGACAGATCTAGAGTAATGAATCAAAAACTCTTTAGACTGCGGATTTTCACTTGGTTACCTTCGAAGAAGAGAGAAACGAGAACTGCATATTTACTATTATCTTAATTCAAGAGGACCGCCAAAGAAAGATTCTCTACTGGTTCTAAACGCTTCCCCTTTCATCGAATATATTAGATCTCGAGCCATTTGCAAAAATATAAAGGAAAAAGAAGTAACAGCCTAACTATCGCAGTGTTTTCTATAGAATGAATATTAGCATTTTAAAAATAATACCCGATAATTTCAAGTGAATAGGCCTAATAATTTTGATAAACAAATTTCACAATTTAAAATATTTGTTTTAATCTCTCTAACAAGCAACAAGAAAGAAGCCGTTGGAAACATCCAAAAAGGATTCAGATGTACCTAAGCAGGAAAATAAAAGATTAATATTTTTTTTTTTTATTTTTTTTATTTCACAAAGAGAAGCTTTTGTTTGATCTGATTTTAGAAAATGGAATATCCCCTAGTATATTAAAAAAAAGTGTTATTATTAATAAATTCCTTTCAAGGAACATATATAATAAATATTTAAAAATTTTAATTAAAAATCTCATCTCGGCTTGTCCATTCGTTTTCAATCATGAATATTAAAAAACAACGAAGGCTTTTTCCATTCTTCGCAATTCGTAATTAAAAATGATTTTCGCTTAGATAAAATATCGTTTGGTTAATATTGAACGACTATGTTCATTTCACACCCTTTGGATGGACTGCGTTGTTTGAATCTTTAATCAGAAATCGGGCTGTCGGAGATGGCCATTTGAGCCATCAGTCAGTCCGGAAATAACCCTTTTCCTCCTGTTGCACACACACGGACACGGGGATTCCCTTCGTCACTGCCTTGCCATTAATCCCCAAAGGGGGAGCTGAAAACTCGAAAAGACAGACAGACTCTGTCTCTCTCGCTCTCTAGCCCCTGCTCAAAATCCATCGGGATCTCTCCATTTACAACTTAGAAGTTTGCTTGTTAATAAGTTAGCTACCTTCTAGCTTCTAGATGCCACATTTCTACTCAACTCATTTCCAATTAATTGAATAAACATCTGTTTTAGTGAGCTAAAGTTTATATTATAAAATTTCCTATTTATCCAGCTTCTCACAATACTCGCTCAGACTAATTTTATGCAAATTATTTCTCGATATTTTTAAAATTATTATTAAGGATAAATAATAATTTACATTTGGATATTTAAAAATATTTTTGTTTGTAATAGGAAGAGGTTTGCAGCCAAATGAAAAGAGCCTCTATTTGGCTGCAAACCTCTTCCTATTACTTCTATTTCTGGCCAAGTTCTCTCCAGTGGCGTCATTTTAACTTTTTCTTAGGGGGGATACAAGGGGGAAAAATTTTTTTTTCTTAAAATTTACTTACAAATAGGTACTCAAATTTGGCCAAAAGATATTTAAATTAATTAATTGTTTAATTTTGTACAATTTGTATACTCGTAGATATATTTTGAAATATTTTATTTAGAATAATATATAATTTTATAAAAATCAAAGCCCTTGGGGCCTCCCTTGCCACCCCCCAAATGACGCCACTGGTTATCTCTTTCGACCATCACAGTCATCTTCAGAACCTAAAACATAAAGAATAATATTTTCTTACAAAAATGTATAATTTTTTTATAAAAATTATATCAGAAATTTTTTTTTTTTAGTTATTCCATTACCTCTGACATTCCATTTTCCAATATCAATTTCATAAAATATTGTCTTATCTTAAAACTTTATTGAAGCTTAGAGAAATTATTAATCAGTCAATAAATTGTGATAACCAATTTAAAATCAAGGTCCCATGGTGTAATGGTTAGCACTCTGGACTTTGAATCCAGCGATCCGAGTTCAAATCTCGGTGGGACCTGATTTTTTATTGTTCGCATTTGTAATTCTTAGAAATCAATGTTGCAATTTTTATTAATCAATTTCTTTTTTTTTTTTTGGTTTTTGGATTTCATTCTTATTTTTCTAAGTTAATTGATAGTAAATATAATTTTAAAAAATTGCATTGCTCAAGAAGGCTACACTGGAGCTTTCTAAAATATATATTAATAATACTAATTAAAAAAAAATATAAAAAACTTAAAGATAATGTAATCTAATCTTATAAACTGTTTGTAACAGTTTGTAATAGTTCTCGAAAACGGCTTTCAAATTTTAAATTATAAACTATTTTCGGTGCCAATATAAAATTGCGCTAGGTCTCATCTTTGGGAAAATTCGAGTACTAGTAAGTTTACTTTACTTATGTACTTTTTTAGTTTTTTCCACTTTTCTCGAAATTCGCTTTAATAGTAAACTTCAAGTACTAGTACTTTTGGACCGTACAAGTATTAGGCCTACGTAACGCAATTTTTGACCCCCCCTCTCCCCCATGTAACGCGCCGTAACATTTTTCTGGACCCCCTCCTAAACGTTACGTAACGCCCAAGTGGTATTTTTATCTAAAAGTCACAATTATGTTGCGCATAGTATCGGAAAGTCGCTAAAATACCACTTACGTAACACGTTGTTCAACCCCCCCTCCCCCCTTGTAACGCATGGTAACGTTTTACGAACTCCCAAATTGCGTTGCGTAATACTTGTACGCTCCCTTTACTGATGTAGCCTACTTTTCGAGTTTTTTTTTTTTTCAATTTTCTCGAAATTCTCTTTAACAATTTCTTTTAAAATTAAAATATTTATTATTTGTGATTAACAAAACATATTACAAAAAATCTCCTTTTTGGAAAACCTCGATTACTAGTACTTCACTGATGTACTTTTTTAGTTTTTCGAATTTTATAAAAAAAAGAGCTCCAGCTCGGTCAACCCGGAACTATATATATTAATATGAATAGAAATTCGATTAAAAATATAATTTCAAAATTATTTTAATCTAGTGGTTAATATTAATTCATTTGAGAAGGAATAGATATGCCTTAAGCCAAATCAGAAATGAAATTTTAATGATATTCATGAAACTATTATTCAGAATAGAGTAAGTAATCTGAATTGGACGAGGACACTACTATCGTTTGCATTTGAATTATTGCATCCATATTACTGCTTGTTGCCCTTAAGGACATTCCCACTCGGGATTCAATCAATGAAATAGCTTTCTCTCTATCTATCTCTCTCTATTCGACTATATAAAATTTTTTCTTTTCTAATCCTAATATTGGACATGTCATATTTGCAGAGCTTTGTCCCCTAATGCATGTGGCACAAATATGATCTGGCTTCAGACATTTTTCTTACCCTGTAGGGGCTTCGTGCTTTGTCCATTTTGTATGTATATTGAGGATAGATCTATAGGGATTCACGCCTGGTAATGATGCCTAGAGGGGGAGAGAGAAGGGAGGGATTCGAACCCGGGTCTGTCACACCTCCCTTTCTCACACATGACAGAGCCCTGGTTCGGCTCTATGCATGTTTGCGTGAATTTAATTAAATCCATAGACGTGCGGAGACATGATGAGAGTAAGCTTAAATAGAACATGTCAATTATATCTTAAAATTTAATTTAAATATATACAAAAAAAATTTCAATTTTACTCTCTGTTTTGAATAATTTTTTAATTACTAAGAAAAAAATTTTATTTTCTTATTTAGAACAATCGTGATTATATATATTCAAAACATCTTAGAGTGAATATTTCATTTATCCCATTATACAAATTTTTCAGAAGTCTCCAAATATGTTGTTAATACGTAGTCTTAGGCCCTATTATCATACCAAAATTAGTTCTTGTTTGAATTCTGGAAGATAGGCAACAGAAATGACCAACCTTGATTAATTGGTTCAGATCAAATAATCAATAATTAGGCATTATCTAAGGCTGAACGCACACTAATTGAACAAAACATTTTCAGACAAAACGTTTTATCCAAGAGCAAAACGTTATGCTCAATGCCAACCATTTGAGCAAAAACTTTTTCGGACAAAACGTTTTGTCCAAGAGCAAAACGTTATACTCAATCAAGGGCGGATACAAGGGGGGGGGGGGGGTAAAGGGAATAATTACCCCCCTGAGATTTGAAAAAAATACTTTTTTTTCGAAAAAAAAAAAAAAAATGTATTTTTCAGAAATTAATACTTAAAAATTTGATTTGTATTTATATTATGGCAAACAAATACAAAATGCGCCTTTAAATTACCGAAATTAAGAAAAAAATGTGTGCTGTGGGACCAGTCACTCCAGACTACCCCCCCGAGAAATACCTCTGGATCCGCCACTGTACTCAATATGCCAACGCACACCGATTGAACAAAAGTTCAATGACAAAACATTTTTCTCTATGCCAATGCACACTAATTGATCAAAAACGTTTTGTCCAAGAGCAAAACTTTTTGCTCAATGCCAACGCACACCGATTGAGCAAATTTGTTCAAATGATGTCGAATCATGTACAATTGTGTTTTGCCTCTTCGGTGTGCGTTGACCTATAGAAAAGCATTGAAAAAACAGTTTTAGGCACGATTAGTCAAAAACGTTTTGTTCGAAAACGTTTTTGCTCAATTGATGTGCGTATAATAAAATATTTTCCATGATGCTAATTAATAAAAGGATATATAGAAGATTAAAGACTTCATACTCGGTGATTGATGAACTTTTACTGTCCAAATGAAATTAAAAAAAAATATTTTGATGTTTTTTTTTCAAAAATGTTCTTCAAAGTATTTTTTTTATTAATTAACTTTCTTTATTGACTTTTGTCTTAATTATTAATTTTTCTTTCCTTAATAGGCGTTTTATATTTACTGTTTAATATCTCGTCATGGTTATAAAAATATTAATACATTTTGTTCTTATTACTATTTTCTTAAAAATATATTTTGCCATCCTTGAAAATTTGAGTAGTAAGTAGGAGTTTCTCAAGGTAAAAACATTAATTAACTAAAAGCTTTTATTTAGTTTTTCAAATTGAGCATCATTATTATTTATAGTAAGCTATCTTTAAAAAAAAAATCAACGTAATTGAAACAAACTCTGACTGAAGAGCAAAAATTAGCAGGTTCTTTTATTTTAGAAACAGAAAAAAAATGGGAAATTTTAAAAATACTCTTGCAGCAGACGATCCTAAGTTGAAATTCGTGGGCGAGGACCAGGGGTGTTGACTCCCACTTCTAAGAAAACAAATAATAGTGCCTCTAATTTAATAAAACAGTGAAAAAATTTTTCGCTAAATTTGATAAAATAAATAATAATAACGACTAATAAAACTCGAATGCTCAGAAGAAGTTCAAAAATTTATTTAAAAGTTTAATTAATATTTATAATTTCAAATAGTCGAAAAGGATAGATAACGCTGGGAACCGAACCATGCCTCTGCCAAGTTATACTCGGAATACCCTACCTTTGGAACAATACACTGCATTCGGCTATTTGAATTTTATATTTTATTTAAAAAGCTAGTTTATTTAAACCATTTAGATACTAATTAGTATAATTGTTTAAAGTCTCAGGGACTTGAAGATATTTACTTGTTAGTTGAAGTTTGATTACTACTTGTTCTATTTTTATTATCTTTCTAAACATGTAGATTTTAAAGCAGCGTTTTCCAAACTGTGGGACCCTGTGGAAACACTAGGGAGGCGCGGACTAGTCTAAGGGGAAGCGCGAATATTGGCCACCAGGACCATTTTTCCAAATGATTGCTAGTTTTAATATAAATAAGAATAAATAAAACAAATATTTTTATATAAATTTATATTTTTTAGTATTAAAAATTTTTGTTTTTGTATTATTTTATTAAATGGGTGGGGGGGAGGGGGGGCGTCATACGATTAAATATTTTTAAGGGAGGCGTGGTAACATAAAGTTTGGAAACCACTGCCCTAAAGTAAGACTCATTCTAGAAAATTATACTATGTGTAAAACCCAAAGGCGGATCCAGGAAAGTTTTTCAGGGTTTTAATTTTTTCCTGACTAGACGCGAAGCTCCTAGCATTGTTAATTATTTTATTTATTAGGATTGGATAAGGGGTTGAAAAATTGAAAAAAAAAAAAAAAAAATGTTTTTTAAATTTATTTTAGCTAAATCGAAGTTAAATAAATAGAAAACATTCAAAAAATAGCGTTGATTATTATTTTATAATATTAAGGGATGAGATGAAGGGTTGATTATTTAAGAAAGGCCTCGGAATATTTTAAATCACTTGTTGACATTCTTTTCCATCTCTAAATATAGTTAGATTAGAATAAAAGATATTTTTTTACTTTTAATAAAAAAGGGAATTGTTATTTTCATCTATTTTATTTCCATACAAAGAGAAAGACAAGTCTCTCGTTCAGTCGAGAGCGTGGCCTGACGGCAGGCGGCGAGTTGCTGTCTTTTTTTTAATTGTGTTTAAAGTGAATCAAAGTGAATAATTAATATAGTGTAACCCACCCTGACCACTCCGTCAGCCAACACACCCTCTTGAGCGTCTTATTAAAGGTAATTATTATACATTTTTATCGTTGAAAAAAAAAAATGATAGAAACAAATAATTTGACTGCCAAGAACGATTCTTTTGAATATGAAATTAAATATTTTGTATTTCACTAAGGGTAGAGGGAGAATATAAGCTGTTGAAAGGGGGAGGGGGAGTGTAGGTGTCATTGGAAAAAAATTAATTCATTTTTTATTTATTTATTTTTTTAAACAGCTTTTTTTCTCATTCACACTCCCACACACACACACACACACACACACATTAGCACATTCTTTTCGGCAACTCAGACCATATAATACTTTATACAATAACCTTTATTAATTAATAATATACATATTGGGGGTCCCGGCATTTCAATTTAAGCCATTTGGTATCCATTTCGGACTGCCGAGCCCTCGATGTTCAGAATAGAAGGTAGGCACGCTACAAACTACGCCAAGCCTGAGGGCATTTTTCTTTATCTTTTCTTAAGTCACCATTATTTACCATTATATTCTTGGTGGATTAAGTGTTGAAAATTAAAATAAAATAATTTTTAATATTATAATTCTAATAAAATAATTTCAAAATAAAATAAAAATAAAAATAATTATTTTTTATAAATGTATTCAAATTATTTTGAGAGTAATTTCGCTGTGAAGGCTCGCATTTACTTAAAGGGGGGGGGAGGTATGAAGGCGTCAGCCAGGGGGGTTAATGCCCCATCCCCTATAATGCACAAAGATATTAATGTTTTTGATACTTTTTCTAAAAAATAAACGCATTCCGTTTGAGTTAAATTTTATATTCAATATTTAGCAAATAGCATAGTGGGGTAGAAACATTTTAATGTCATTCTAAAATTTCTTATTACTGGGGCGGAATTAATTTTTGAAGATTTCGAAACTCTCATAAACAGATAATAATAACACTGGGTAACATAGAAACCCATCGAATCCCTTGCAGAATTTTGTAGGGATTTTTTTCATTAGGTAGAAAAGTAAGATATGATTAGTACACTTAGAATTTTACTGGGGTGAGTTACCGCATCTCTTTGTATTTAGAATTAATCCCAATTCGGATTTGAATTTTTTACCTTCTCTTACCTATATGTATCAGTTAATATACATATATAGAGAGAGAAAGTATTGGGGGCATGTCAAAAATTCGATGTCGAGACTTTGATGGATATACACGTTTTGAGATCCCCTGAATAAAAAAAAAAAAAAAAAAAATGGTTTTCGCGACAAGTTCTGTCTGTGTGTCTGTTTGGGTTCAATTTTAAGCATGAAGGAATTGAGCTAGGATGTTGAAATTTTATATTTAAGTTAGACACCCCCCTAGGCGTGAAAATAAGATTTGAGAAAAATATTTTTCTTCAGGAATGAAAGTTAGAAGAAAACGCAGCTAGAATTTTTCTTTAAAAATATATTTTAACAGCTGACGTTTCGGCTTTGGTCAAAGCCATCCTCGGAGTTGTTAGTGGTCATCCGAGAATGGCTTTTACCAAGGCCGAAACGTAAGCTGTTAAAATAAATTAAAAAAAAAAAAATTCTAGCTGCGTTTTCTTCTAACTTTCATTCCTGATACAAATTCCACCAGCCATAAAATATCCTTATACCAGCGTTTTCCAAACTCCCTAGGGAGGCGCGGACTTTGTAAGGGGAGGCGCGAATATTGGCCCCCAGGACCAATTTTCCAAATGATTGCTAGTTTTAATATAAATAAAAATAAATAAAAAAATCTGGTGTGACTGGCGCACAGCACACAACTTTCTCTTACCTTCGGTAATCGAAAGTTGTGTTCTGTGCTTGTCACACCAGATTTTTTGTGTCGAAATATATTTAGTTTCCGCCAATATATTAGAATTTAAGATGTCAAATTTATAAACATGGGAAAATATTTATATTTTGTTACCATGGCAACCATTTCTCCTATCTTTCCTATGAAATACAAGAGTAAAGTGTGCTTCAAACAATTTTGAGGGCAAAACGAGAATATACATTGGAAAGAGCATCTAAAAAATAATTGATTTTTGAATTTTAATCAAAATCGTTAGAGCGAATTTTGAGAAAATCGAAAAAAACTGAAAAAGTACATCAGTAAAGTACTAGTACTCTTTGGCCAATTTTGATTAAAAGCTTATTTTTCCGGTCCCGGGAGGGTATTTAACTTAAATATAAAATTTCATCCTCCTAGCTCAATTCCTTCATGCTTAAAATTGAACACACACACACACCCACCCACCCACACACACACACACACACACACACACACACACACACACACACACACACACACACACACACACACACACACACACACACACACACAGAGAGAGACAGACCATGTCGCGAAAACCACTTTTTTGGATTCAGGGGACCTCAAAAACGTGAAGATCCATCAAAATCTCGACATCGAATTTTTGACATGAATCCAATACTTTCTCTCTATATATATATTACATATATACATAGGTAAGAGAAAGTAAAAAATATTTTTATATAAATTTATATTTTTTAGCATTATAAATTTTTGTTTTTGTATTATTTTATAAAATCGGAGGGGGAGGCGTCATAAGATTAAATATTTTTCAGGGAGGCGTGGTAACATAAAGTTTGGAAACCACTGTTTTAAAGGATCAACAGTGCACTTCCCTAGGGATTGAGTCCCATTTTGTGTCCAGCATCACGTTATCTTGCCGATCTATATTTACTGAATACATCCCTATATTGACAAGGATTTTCAATCTAAATTATATTTCTATTTTAGAATTTTTTTTCAATTTAAGGCTTGAGAAATTAACAAAGAAATCGAACATAAATATTTTAAAATTCTCGTGAATTTGGTTTTAGTTTCATTATAATTTGATTTATAATAATTATCTATCTATATATAATAATTGCGGAGTGTCCGGCTGTCCGTCTGTCTGTCCGTCAATCCGTCCGTCTGTCACTCTCTGTTTGACCAACTCTCCCGTTGCAATTTTTCAAACAAAATTTTGTAGTCTTATAAAAGGACGTGTTATGGAGAGTCCAGGAAAAATGCTCCAGGTCCCAAATTTCCTATAAATTTTTGAGTTATTAATTCTTAAAGTTACGATTTCTTTACCTTATTTTTAGGGAGCCAAAATGTTTTCCGCCTTGGAAATTTTTTTTTCGTGACTAAATTTTTCCCTGCGGAAAATTTCACGCGTTTTTTTCTTACTTTAATTTTTCATATTCATATTCACACCCTTGTAAATCTATTTGGATTTGAAATTTTTTTTTTTTTTTTTTTTTTGGGGGGGCAGGTGTGGCACCCCCTGTTGCCTATATCCGTATATATGTAGATTGATTTGAAAAATTTGGTGTGGGCATAGGCCCCTGATTAACACTCATTTCTCGCAATGAGATAAAACTACTAAGGTGACAATATTTATTTTTTTATTTTCATCTATTATTATTTAAAAA